>OU015500.1:91182376-91484876 GCA_907164885.2 Dolomedes plantarius | reverse complement strand
TGGAAATCGTTTATTTCTCGTTGCTGAGTAACCATGGTTCATTTGTTAGGTTCAATAGTAATTTTTTAAAGTGTATTTCTTTATTCTTAATATTATGATTTTCAACATTGGACAATGATATGTTCAGTACAATTTGTGCATTAATACATTTATTTACTATCCAGCCGTCATGTTTTGACGGATACCAACTAGTTAAAGATAACAATAAAATTCACTATACTACGTGTAGAAGTTTATATATATTTATGCTTGAACTGAGAATAATGACTATCTCACACTCTAATGAATAAAATTTCCTTGAATTTAAAATTTTTATTTCTATTTCTTTATTCCCTTCGTTCATATTTGCGCAAACTGCCTCACTCACTGAAGGTTTTCCCTCTTAAATGTCTCATTTAAAAGAGCAGGTCAAGTTCAAAGAAAGGTCACGTGTATAGGACGGAATTTACATCCCAAATTTTAGCAAAGAGTGAGCTGACTTTCACAGTAGGGATCAAATTTATTTCTGATTAACGTGTAACACACGCGACACCCCTTTTCATATACTTTCCGCAGTGTTTAACGCTATGCAAATTAAAGGTAAACGATGTAAAGAAATATCTTTTAAAATGGAATCTAGCTACAAATTTTGAGAAATATTTGTTTAAATAATTATCTTAAATTTCAGTGACTGTATTTCTTTAACTACGATATAGGAAGTATAACTATCTTACGCTTAACTTCTTTAAAATTTATCTTCTTTCTTAAAAATTTCTTTGGACCTAAAGGGCTTGCCTAAAGGGCAAATTTTGCACGGCGATTCTTCTTATAGTGTAGGGGTGCATATGAAAGATTTTTGCAAAATTCTTCTTGATTTTTTAAAATTAAATTTTTAAGCTGTTTGTAACTTTTTTTAAGTTTGCATTTAAAATAATAATTGGATTTAAAATAATAATGGAATTCCAGACTCACGGCCCAAAAAAACCATTAGATAAGAAGCAGAGAGGAGACAAAACCGCATACCCGTTCGAACGGGTTCACCACTCAGGAATTTCAGGCCCTGCAGTAGTCGCGCAAGTACAATCGAAACAGCTGATTGTCCAACAGCTGAACTGTGGGAGAACAACGAGCCGACGTCGGACTGTCTGCGAGTTTAACATTATAAGATAAATGGAACTCCGCTCCCTGACGAAGTCGATTGAGGATATTCCGATATTGAATCGACATTCAAATGATCGTCGTGTTGCACCCGAAAACCCCAAGAGGGCCAATGAGAAAACCAATTCAGGAGTGCCGATATTAAAGTGTTCCGCTAGGAGAAAAACTGATAAAAGAAGATGCAAGATATTTTTTTTTCTCGGGGGGGGGGGGGTCTCGCTCAGTGTCTTCGTTTTTTGTACGAACTCTTCTGTAGAGTCTTCGGAGCTCTTCTAGTTTCTGCTAAAGAGTCTCCAGGTTTCTCTCTTAGAGAGTGAGCAGAGATGGATCAATTTTCTTGGAACTTTGAGCTTTGATCTTGAGAGAGTGCGTGAGGCGAGCCACCTGCTGCTCTGTGGTGATCTTCATGATTTAAAATTTTGATAACCCGTTTGAGTAAGGAGAGAGATTCTCCTCTCGGACATCAAGAGACATCGGTAGTAAGTAGCAGAGCGTGCGCTTAGATAGCCAGAGAGCTAACAGCTCTATTTCCGGATTTTTCAGTACGAGGCACGAACGTTACTCGATTCGTCTGACTTCAATGTACGGAAAGTTTTCCCGGATAGTGCTTCCTGCATTTGAGCCTGAATCGATCTGCAGTAGAGGTGCATCGAAATTTCTGTGAGGACGATTCCCAAAATGTGTGTGTGCGAACTCAAGTGACGTCCATCTGTGTACAGTTTAAGATTCCTATGATCACGACCTAATCGTGTGCATATAATCAAGAACACTCCAATAAAGTTAAATATTAATTTAATTCTATGCTAATTTAGTTGGCTGTTAAATGCTTTCACGTAACCTGTCATACGCTACCTAGAGTGTCGGCTTAGACACCAAGTCACAGGCAAATGTGACAGTAAATCGTCAATGACCAGGTACCCGGGTACCTTTTTGCTATTGTTATCGTAATTTTTATCATTTCTAATTAAGCCTCGGTAAAGTCGCGTTTAATTCTCGTTATTTACATGAATCTGAACTAGGCATATATATGTTAACTTTTAGGAAAAAAATATTGTTGGTCTTTTTGCATTAAACTTTCTTATACCATTACTCAATATCCAGGTACCCGGGTACCCATTATTGTCTCTCGTCTACAAGTAAAAGTACATGATTATTATTACAACAAATATAATGAAACATAATGATTATTTATTATTAGAATAGTATTATTTATTAGTATTACTAGTACTATTCATTATAAGTATTATTTAGTACTATTATTATTATCACGACAAATATAGATCTTGAAAAAAAATTACGTTTCAGCACATACTATTATTTCTTATTATTATCATCATGACAAATATAATTATAGAAAAAAAATTACGTTTCAGATCATGCTTTACATTGGCATATTGAGATTGAATGCTCATTGCAAACTGGTTTTCCACAAGTTTTACACTGACCTGGTTGAAAAATGTCGCTGGCTTGAATATTTCTTGAGTGATCCTGAATTGATGGAAGACACAAATTTTCACCTAACTGACTCAAAAATAAACGGCGGTCATTCTTTTTATGGCTGCGCATATCGACGTTCACCTTATAAATTCTTAGTAGCTACAGCAGGTATGTCCAAAATGTTGAAAAACCCCGCAAGTGGCCATATCTTTGTCTCTGAGAGGTATATTTTCGAAGCATCTGATCCATCGTGTCAACACCAGATTTTGCTTTGTTGTAAAACGCAATGATTTGTGGCCTTCCCTTGGCCCCAGAGATACTTTTATCGTGAAAACAATTTTAAAGTAGAAAACAATATAACAGCTATTTTCATCTTAGAAACATATTGTTACATCGCCATTGAATTCAAATAAAGAACTTTGCGATTCTCGTATTTGACATGCTAACATTTCAGTTGGAATATATTTCTTGTTTCTTTTTAAAGGTCATACGATTGTCAGACGCCATGACAACAAAAGTTGAACCAAAGAGGGTGACGTAAAAAAATTATCCATAGTAATGTTTCTGACGGAGCGTTAGTATATAGTAGCCAGATCTTTTACGACCCGTTCGCCTTGATTGACTCCGGTTGTCCTCCGGATTTTTCGGTATAAATTAACCAGAGAGCAGATAAAAATTATTGGCATCGCATATCCATCATACTTTTATACCGCATTTTCCGGACTTATTTGGCATAAACTAGGTGAATCGAGTTCTCCCACGATATGGAAATAGCTGCTCATCTGTTGTCAGATTTTGCGATGGTTTATACTTTTTTGCTAAGTTATTGTTTAGTAAGGTTCAAAGATCGCGAATAGAATAAGCTATATCATTTTCGAGTCGTGCAGTTCGAGTGTTTTGATTATCAAATGGAATAAAATGAAGAATGTTTTCGTGCTTACTATGTATGTAAATATATATAATTAGTATGTTTTATTTATCAATAGTTTATCTACACTGCTGGCCACCCAAATTGCAACACCAAGAAAGACAAGAGATATCACAACAAAATTTATTTTGTAGATAACATGTTGACCAAGTATCAAATGATTAAATTTATAGACTTCTGTGAAGTGTGGTTCCTGCCAAAATCAGTAGCCAGAGTAGCCGCCATTGTTGGATATTACCGCTGCCACACGCCTCGGTATTGATTCAAAGAGACTTTGGATGAGTTCTTGGGGTACAGCAGACCAAGCAGCTTCCACACATTGCCAAAGTTGATCTCCTGTGGCAGCTGGGGATGGAATCTGGGTCAATCGTTGAGCAACCATGGACCGTATATATTCTATAGGCGAAAGATCCGGAGAGCGAGGCGGCCAGGGAAGCAATTCAATCTGGCGATTGACGAAGAATCGTTGGACAATGCGTGCCACGTGTGGTCGTGTATTATCCTGTTGAAATATGGCTGTGGGCAAGCCCTGAACGTAAGGAAGGATAACTGGCTCCAACACCTCGGAGATGTAGCGCTGGCTGTTTAAAGTACCGGCAATGTGTACTAGAGGTGTGCGAGAGTGATATCCAATACCGCCCCATACCATAATACCTCTTGCAGGACCAGTGTGGCGGTGCATAACGCAGCTGTTCACCATCCTCTCTTCACGGTGTCTCTAGACTCGAATGCGACCATCGTGGTGTTGCAGACAGAAGCGTGACTCGTCAGTAAAGACAACTTCATTCCATTCTGCCGTCCACATCCTTCTGTCATCGCACCATTGGCGGCGGAGACGTCTGTGGTTCTGCGTCAAGGGTAGACAAAGCAATGGACGTCTTGCGGACAGACCACTCTGCTGTAAACGGCGTCGAATGGTACGCGTAGACACTGGATGATGCGTTACAGACTGCATGTGCTGTGCTACGGTTCGTGATGTGACTGAGCGATCCGTCACTGCCATGCGCACAATTTGCCTGTTATCACGTGAAGTGGTGCGCTGAGATGGATGCGATCGAACACGCCGGTCCATCGTACCCTCCTGCATCCTACGATCACATATCCGCATTACAGTTGTTTGGTTTTGTCCAACACGACTACCGATTTCCCTGAAAGATTATCCACAATCTCGGTAGGCCACTATCCTTCCTCTGTCGAACTCGGATACTTGATCAAAAGGTGATCGCTGTTTTGGACGAGGCATAATTGATCTTTTTTTTGAAAAAACCACAAGAAAAACACAATTGCCGAACTTGAAATCGTCAAAATCTCCAAGCCTTAAATAGCGCTTTCAAGTGGAGCCACAGGCGCGCGTGATGTGCGTCTGCGCTGAAATTCTAATCATTTGCATATCTGACCTCCGCTAATGCATGTTGTAAATTTCCTGTTATTTGTATGTTTTCCTTCAGGGTGTTGAATTTACAGTGGCCAGCAGTGTATATAGTGTTACAAGTGTTTTCCTTATGTAATTATCTTTGGCATTTTAAGATGACTGTATATCTTACATGTTCATTTCGATTCTCCCAATCTTGTTTAAATTAGTGCCTTCTTACGTATTTTACACACACACACACACACCACAGATATATATATATATATATATATATATATATATATATATATATATATATATATATATACACTGAAGTGCCACTGAATTAGGGATAGCAAAGCCTATGCAAATTGTGTAGCGCTGCGCATCATGTATGCGCAAGTGAGGGCGCTGTGGTAACTGCATATATAGCGCGTACTGTGGTTGCTCTGAATTAGTTTTTGGAATTGCCAGTATGGGTAAACTGCCTGATTTAGACGCCTTCGATCGCGGACAAATCGTAGGTGAGTGACGCATGGGCCAATCAATTTCCGAAATCGTCAGACATCTAGGATTTTCAAGGTCGACAGTGTCAAGAGTATACCAAGAATACATGGATGGTGGAAAAAAAACTAGCGATCGGGCAAACTGCAAAGGACAATTAGCCTCGACAGTGCGTGGTGAGAGACGGCTTAGGCGTATTGTACGTAGCCAGCGAAGCCAAACATTAGCTCAAATTACCACCCAGTTTAATGACGGTGCCAGTCGTACAGTCAGTAAACGGACTGTGCAACGCTCGCTTCACCGTATGGGTTTCGGGAGCCGTCGACCTACGAGAGTACCATTGCTCTATACTCGCCATCGGGCTGCACGTCTTGCCTGGGCAAGAGATTACAGAGACTGGAGTGTAGAGGACTGGAAACGAGTAACATGGAGTGATGAGTCTCGATTCCAACTACTTAACCCCGACGGGAGGCTGAGAATATGGCGTCAGGCTCATGAAGTCATGGATCCTGCATGCCTGGCTGGAACTGTACAGGGGCATGGTGGCTCAAATATGGTCTGGGGTGTTTTTTCGTGGCACAGTTTGGGATCTTTGGTGCGTGTACCAACCTCCCTCAATGCAATTCGGTACGTAGAGTTGCTGGGTGATGACCTCCATCCGTTTATGCTGTTCTGTTATCCGCACGGTAATGGAGTTTTCCAGCAAGACAACTGTACCTGTCATAAGTCCCGGTTGGCTACTGGCTGGTTGGATGAGCATTCCTCTGACTTCTCTGTCATGAATTGGCCACCTAGAAGCCCAGACTTAAATCCTATTGAGCATCTTTGGGATGTTTTGGAACAAGGCGTGAAAGGCCATCACACAGCACCAAAGAACCTTACTGAATTATGGACAAGTTCAGCCAATATTTGGCAAGCCATTCCAGTGGAACGTTTCCAGAAACTTGTTGAATCTACGTCTCGTCGTGTGGCAGCCGTTATCAAGGCCAGAGGAGGCCCTACTCGTTACTAGGTAGATATCCCTAATTCAGTGGCACTTCAGTGTAGTATACAGTTGCTCCCAAAAGTGTTCGTACACTAACGATTTTCAATGAAATATTGGTCTATCCATTAATTAAAATGAATATTTCAGAATGGGTATTTAATAATAAGATCTATAACCTATTCTTAACAAAACTAAATGAAATATTTTAAAAACATCGGAAAACTTTATTTTTAAGAAACAAATAATCAAAAAGTAACAAAAACTTTATCTCACAAAAGTCATCGTACAATTGTAAAAAATCTCTCCATATTAGTAAATATTCTAATTTTTTCAATGAATCGAAGGATATTCCAAAACCTATTTATATTCACTCTTGCTCTGTAAAGAGGATATGAAGTTGGTTTCCACATTTCTTTGGTATCATTAGTCTTGGTATTATTGGCACCTGCTGTTAGTAGAATTCCAATAAAAGCATCAAATTCTTTAGCTGTCAGTTTCGCTTATGTTAATTGCTTCTTTTCTGAATTGTCTCGATTATACTTGTCGAAAACGGTAGTAGCCTTCTGATTTGTATTTCTAACGATCATATCAACAATTCTATCTGTAAATATACACTTGAATGTATCACGAATAGATAAGTGTTGTGTTGATGCCTGTGAACAACTTCTTTCACGGACAATATTATGAGATAGTCTTTGGTTATAAACTGATGGATCTTTATTCTAAATAGTTCCTTCTTTGGCTTCAAACGAATCCAATGGCATGACCAATACGTTAGTAGTGTCTTCGGAAGAATCACTGTCGTATGTGCTGTCGCTGTCGATTTTACTATCACCACGGATTGCAACGGAAAATAAGAATTATAAATATGTATTACCTCGCCTACTGCCTTGCAAATATTTCCCCTATTTTTCCTAGTAAATTTGCGATTTAGATATATATATATATATATATATATATATATATATATATATATATATATATATATATATATATATATATATATATATATAAATATATAAAATACTTACTAATTCATTATTAATTCACAAAAGCATACAGTAAATTGCAATACAATATACTTAAATCGAAGAAAAGCGTCCGTCTCTTACATAAAATTCAACGTGAAACGTACGTATAAAACGAGAGGAATATAATGAGCCACTTCGTTTTTCAGTAAAAACAGGGTATATACATTTGGCGAGGATGAGAGTGTAAAGAACAGTTCCATTTATATATAAGAGAGAAGGGGTGGTAGAAAGAAAGCTGATTTCAGTGTTACGCTTTCGAAATTCGATGTGGATACCGCGGTACCCGGTCATTGAATGTAAGGGAAGCGTTTGGTCATTGACCTAAACAAAAAAAAATAAAACTTATGAAAATGACTGCACAGGCTTAGTACAAGTGAGCAAGTTAAAATAATTCCAATTTCAAGGTACGTTACATTCATTGAATATATATATATATATTTTGAATAAGTACGAAAATGTCTATTTTCGCTCAAGCAAAGAAGTGTGATCTGAAAATATTAGCTGAGGAATTGGGAGAAAATATAAATGACAGTCATAAATTGAAGCATTTGAAAAAAATAATTTTGGCGAGCAAAGAGTACGATGAAAAATGCGCCAAACAGTTGTTGGACACAATAATTAATAATAGAAAAGAAAAATAAAAGATTGAGGAACGTAGGCTAAAAGAAGAGATCGAAGAACGAAAACGGAAGAATGAGATGGAATTTGAGCTGCAAAAATTACGTATTGAAGCTGAAAATAGGGTTACAAATTCCGTCGCCAATCAAGATGTTAGTAGTGCGCAAATGAAGAAGACAAAGTTAGAACTTCATCATTTAATACAAAAATTTAATCCTGACGAAAACGATATAAGTTCATATTTAATTATGTTTGAACGTTTGGCCAAACAAGCTGAAATATTGGAAAGTACGTGGGTTACTTATTTGCTTGGCTTATTGCCATATGACGTTGCTCAGTTAATTGCCAGAGAATTGGATGAAATTGCAAACGATTATAAAGAAGTTAAAAAGATCTTATTAAAGCGGTACAAGTTAACGCCAGAAAAATTTCGTCAAAAGTTTTTTTGGCATAGAAAGAATGTAGGAAGCACATGGAAAAACTTTGCATATGAGTTAAGAAGTTTTTTAATGAATGGGTAAATGGAGTCAAAGTAGATACTTCTGAGAAGTTGGGCGACCTTATTATAGCGGATCAGATAAAACGTAAAGTGTCTCAAGAAGTAAAAGATCATTTTACTGATGATTGGTCTAATATTATTTCCCTAATTGATTTAGTTGAAAAACTAGATAATTATGATACCTTGAGGTCAACTTACAAGGATAAACAGCCGCGTAAGGAACGACATTACGACAAACGGAATTCCATTAAGGACGATCTATTTGTAACAATCAACGAAAAGAAAAAATTGTACGGTAATGCGCATAATGAAAGAGGTGAACCAAAATGCTTCAACTGTAACAATTTTGGGCATCTTTCAAAGGACTTCCCTCTGCCGAAACCAGTTATAACTTGTCGAAAATGTAATAAAACCGGACATAAAGCTATAAATTGTTTTGTTAAAGCTGAAAATAATAATTCAAATGATAAAAGTTTATCTGTTAGCCAAGTTGATAAAAATTCAGAAGAGATCAATTCATATTTCAAGAAAGCGAAACTTAATAACTGTGATGAAGTACAGACTTTAATTGACACAGGGAGTTCTTGTTGTCTCTTAAAAATTTCAGTTGCTGAGAAATTTAACCTAAAACCCGAACCTGTTGTCAATGAATTATATTGCTTTGGAAATCAAAGGGTACCTGCAGTGCCTTCAATAGGAAGAATTGAAGCGGATATTGAAGTTGATAACGTGAAAGGCCAAGGCATAAGTATATATGTTGTCCCTTATGATTCACAGCCAGTTGATCTTATCATCGGACGATCATGGCTTGATCTCCCTCACATCGCTTATACCAGAGTAGGAAATAAATTTCACATTGCATATCGAGATGAACTATATAGTAATTTCCTAATTGATGAAAAAATAAATCGAGTCTGCCTTAAAGTCCTTGAAGCAACTAAAATAGAGAAAAATACAGTCAATCTTGTCAGTTCTCAAGCAGAATTTATCAACAATGGATTAATTATAATAGAAAATCATCCCGAAGGTATTGGTTGTTTGTTGGAAGTTAAAAATGGAAAAACGTGTGTTCCTTCGGCGAATATTGGCGATAAAAGTGTCGAGTTTTTCAAGGGTCAATGCGCTGGCAGAGCTGAAGTTATAGAGTTCTGCTTAAATACTGAAACTAAAGGAAAAACTCCAAGTTATCCTTGCGATTTAAGTAATTTTAAGGGAAAAGTTCCCTTTACGGTGAACGAAATTAACATTGATTCCAGTATAGTACATGAACGGAAGTAGGAATTGGTTCAACTGTTAAATGAATATAGAGATTGCTTCGCATTGAACATTTCAGAGTTAGGAGGCACCAATTTAACAAAAATGGATAGTAAGGAAGTTGAAGGGTCAAAACCCATATGTATGAAAGCATATAAAACAAATTCCCCCGAAAGAGCTGCTATTAAAGAAATTGTGAAAGAGTGGAGAGAAAATGGAATTATATCGGACACACGATCGCATTATGCGAGTCCTGTCATATTCATTAAGAAAAATACTGGTGAAAACAGGCTGGTTATTGACTACAGACGGCTGAATAATCAGACTATAAAAGATAAGTTCCATTACCTAAAATTGATGATCTATTGGAACAATTACACGAGTACAGTTTTTTTACAACCTTGGACTTAGCGCATGGATATCTACAAATACCTTTAACCGAAAAAGCAAAGCTACAAACGGCTTTCATAACACCAGATGAAACAGGACAGTTCGAGAGGATGATTTTCGGCTTAACAAATGCTCCAGCAGAATTTCAACATTTGATGTACCTAGCGTTGGGCCCTCTATTCAACAAGGATGTATTATGCTATTTAGATGATATACTTATTCCAGCCAAAACATGGGAAGAAATGATCCAAAAACTAATTGGAGTTTTCAGGAAAAAAGGATTACGTTCCGCAAATTTAGCCCTGAAATTACCCAAATGCAAATTTGGAAAACACGAAGTAGAGTATTTAGGATTTATCATTAATAAATATGGGATCAATACAGGATACAGAAAAGTAGAAGCTATATCCAAGTTTCCCCAGCCTAAAAATATACATGACGTTCGAAGATTCCTCGGTTTGACAAGTTTCTTTAGAAGATTTATTCCAAATTATGCCATTAAAGCAAAACACTTATTACTCAACTAGCAAAAGAGAGTGAAATTTTTAAATGGGAAGAAGTTCAAGAAGAGTCATTCGAAACACTAAAAAGTGAGCTAACGAACCAACCGATTTTGGCTCTCTACAATCCTGAAGCGAAAACTGAAGTACATACCCATGCATGTGCGGACGGTATAGCTGGCATGTTGCTTCAACTAGGAAACGATAATAAATGGCATTTAGTTTACTGTGTAAGTAAAAAGACAACAGAAACGGAAAATAATTATCACTCGAGTAAATTGGAATTAATGGCAATTGTGTGGTCATTGGAACGACTCAGACAATTTTTGCTGGGTATCAGTTTCACAGTAGTGACCTACTGCCAAGCTTTAGTTTATATGAATTCTAAGAATACAAGTAATCTTCAAATTGCTCATTGGAGTCTCCTTATTCAAGAATTTAATTTTGAAATCCGCCATAGGCCTGGCGTTAAAATGTCTCATATTGATGCAGTCAGTAGAGCTCCAGTTTTAAATTCTTCAGATAGACTAGATTACTTGATAGAAAATAAATTAGAGGTTTGTCTCACGTTAAGTATTGAAGATCAAGTTCTCATGATGCAGCAAGCAGATGATACTTTGAAAGAGCTATTGCTAATTCTCAAAAAAGATATTGAGACCAGAACAAAAGAAGAAAAGCAAAAAGTTCAAAATTACGTTTTAAAGGAAAACAGATTATTCCGTGTCATTAATGAAGGTGTAAAAAAGAGACTTTTATTTGTCTTACCAAAAAGTATGAGAAAAAGCATTGTTGTAAAATTTCATGACCTTATGGGTCATTTTGCCGTAGACAAGACAGTGTCAAAAATCAAGGAACTATATTGGTTTCCTTCTATGAAGAAATATGTTGGTCGCCACATATCAATGTGTTTCGAATGTCCAGTCAATAAAGTTCCAAGCGGAAAGAATTAAGGCTTTCTTCATGCTATTCCAACAGGCCGGAGACCCTTTGCTACTGTACATATTGATCACATAGGAACGTTTGTAACAAGTTGTAAAAGAAACAAAGAATCACTTGTCATTAACAATAACATGACCAGATTTGTACGACTCTATCCTGTGAGAGACACATCATCTAAGAATGTTCTTAAATCAGTGACAAATTTTATTGAAGATTTCGGATCACCAAATCGTGTAATATCACATCGAGGCTCCTGTTTCACTTCACATAATTTCCAAAGGTTCTGCTCTGAGAATAGAATTTTGCACACATTGAACTCTACATCTCACCCACAAGCAAACGGAATGGTCGAGAGAATTGATAGAACAATATTATCCACCATGGGGACGTCAATTGAAAATACTAATCAAAAGGATTGGGACAAAAAAATTAAATAAATAGAAAGAAACTTGAACAACACTGTCAATAAAACTCTTGGGAAAAACCTTTTGAAATTCTTCATGGATATGTACCAAGATTTATAGATTGAACTTTGAGGTTATTGGATGATGAAGATTGTGATGTTTGGAATGATCCAGAAGAATTACAACTCGAAGCAAAGGAAAAAATTGTAAAAGAACAAAAAAAAATGAAAGTATATTATGATAAAAAGAAGTCTCGTGCATTAACATTTGATAAAGGAGAAATCCTAGTGGTAAGGAGAAATCCTAAGGCAACCGGTGAATCAACAAAAACGCAACCACGTTATCGAGGACATATGGTTGTCACAGAAAATACTTCCTAGTGATACATATAGAACCTCACAATTAGAGGATAAAAATGGCCGTCTTTATGCCACTACAGCTTATGTTAATCAATTAAAAGCTTGGAAAAGCTGGAATGACTATAATGATAACTCCAACACAAGTTCTGATGACGAACCTGAAAGCCAACAACGACTCAAGTGAACTATGCATAGACTACTACGTTAAAAAGATCTTATATAAGACGGAGATATATATTTTATTTTGTGTTTTACTGTTGTTGTAATATATGTCAATATTTAGTTCAATTGAGGACAATTGAAAAGTCAGGATGGTCGAATGTAAGCGTATTTTTATTTGTAATTGTCAAAAGGCATATTTATTAATTATTATTACGCTAGAGAATATCTACAGTAGAATAGCAACAGCTGTAAGTATGAGAGATATTATCATTTAATTTTAAAAAAAGAGAAGGTCAGTTAAGTTAAAAAATTGATAAAGATTGTACGCTATAGAAAGGTTACGAGTACGTTTTAAGTTTTAATAAATATTTAGTATTAATAAGTGTCTGTATTTGGTGAATTAATTAGTAAGCCAAGCAAGAAGCTAACATATATATATATATATATATATATATATATATATATGTGTGTCTGTGTGTGTGTGTGTCAAAATATACACATCGCGTAGTAGAGGAGATGATTCTTGTAATATCGGTACATCACGGGAGCGATTCAAACACTTCTATAGACGTGGCGGTGGAAACACTCGAGGTTGGGAATCACATGAGGGAAGAGAAACAGTCAGTATTCTTTGGATTCACTTTATTCCATGTAAGCAAGAAGGCAGACATCAACATTTCACGAAGATTATATATATATATATATATATATATATATATATATATATATATATATACACTGCTGGCCACTGTAAATGCAACACCCTGAAGCAAACATGCAAATAACATGAAATTATCAACATGCATTAGCGGAAGTGAGATATGCAAATGATTAGAATTTCACCGCAGACGCACATCACGCGCGCCTGTGGCGCCACTTCAAAGTGCTATTTAAGGCTTGGAGATTTCTACGATTTCAAGTTCGGGAATTGTGTGTTTCTTGTGGTTTTTTCAAAAAACGATCAATTATGCCTCGTCGAAAACAGCGATCATCTTTTGATCAAGTATCTGAGTTCGTTAGAGGAAGGATAGTGGCCTACCGAGATTGTGGATTATCTTTCAGGGAAATCGGTAGTCGTGTTGGACGAAACCAAACAACTGTAATGCGGATATGAGATCGTTGGATGCAGGAGGGTACGACGGACCGGCGTGTTCGATCGCATGCACCTCAGCGCACCACTTCACGAGATGACAGGCAAATTGTGCGCATGGCAGTGACGGATCGCTCAGTCACATCACGAACCATAGCACAGCACATGCAGTCTGTAACGCATCATCCAGTGTCTGCGCGTACCATTCGACGCCGTTTACAGCAGAGTGGTCTGTCCGCAAGACGTCCATTGCTTTGTCTACCCTTGACGCAGAACCACAGACGTCCTCGCCGCCAATGGTGCGATGACAGAAGGATGTGAACTGCAGAATGGAATGAAATTGTCTTTACTGACGAGTCACGCTTCTGTCTGCAACACCACGATGGTCGCATTCGAGTCTGGAGACACCGTGAAGAGAGGATGCTGAACAGCTGCGTTATGCACTGCCACACTGGTCCTGCACCGGGTATTATGGTATGGGACGGTATTGGATATCACTCTCGCACACCTCTAATACTCATTGACGGTACTTTAAACAGCCAGCGCTACATCTCCGAGGTGTTGGCGCCAGTTGTCCTTCCTTACCTTCAGGGCTTTCCCACAGCCATATTTCAACAGGATAATGCGCGACCACACGTGGCACGCATTGTCCAACGGTTCTTCGGCAATCTCCAGATTGAATTGCTTCCCTGGCCGCCTCGCTCTCCGGATCTGTCGCCGATAGAAAACATGTGGTCCATGGTTGCTCTACGATTGACCCAGATTACATCCCCACCTGCCACAGCAGATCAACTTTGGCAACGTGTGGAAGATGCTTGGTCTGCTGTACCCCAAGAACGCATCCAAAGTCTCTTTTAATGAATGCCGTTGCGTGTGGCAGCGATGATCTCCAACAATGGCGGATACTCTGGCTACTGATTTTGGCAGGAACCACACTTCACAGAAGTCTATAAATTTAACCATTATTTATACTTGGTCAACATGTTATCTACAAAATAAATTTTGTTGTGATATCTCTTGTCTTTCTTGGTGTTGCAATTTGGGTGGCCAGCAGTGTATATATATATATATATATATATATATATATATATATTGTTTAAAGAAAATAGAGCTATGAATAATGTTGAAAATTTCTTTACATACTTTCCTTATTATGAATTTTCTTAACTATTAAAAAGACTGAGTTAAAGCCATAAAATAATTATTTCGTAATAAAAATTACATTTAAATGCTCGAATAATATCATTTAATCTATTTTATTTTTACTGTCATTCAGTTACTTCCCGAATCTAAATGGGTTAAAATGTATTTGTCCAGATATATAAGGAAACACATTCTTATTTTTATATGTGCTTTCAGACATTTCCCGCTGTCAGAGAACAACAGGAAGTGAACTTTCGTTCAAAAGTTTTCACATCTGGAAGATTGATCGAGAAGCGTTTAATTGCCTAGTATTCATCACAATTATACTGCTGTCAAATGTATGCAAGCTTGTTTTGAAAATTATTTCGTTTCTGAAAGCTTTCAGTAGAAAAACTAGCTTACAATGTTTTAATGTCTCTTGCACCCAGTTTTTGATTTAGTTTCAAAATATAAGATAAAAGAAACTTAAAAGCTGAAAGATGGTGAGGCTAGTCAAAATTTGGTTTAAGTTTTTTGATAAGTCTCACTTCATACGGGTCTCTGTTTTAAGTAGTATAGACAGGAATATTAGACATCGGAAACATGAATAGATTAAGAAAAGCAAGAGACGAAGACAATAAAATTTAATGTAAAGTAATTGTTAGGAAAATGAATCTTAAAAGGGCTATCTAAACTTCAGTTTATTTGATCATTTACTTGTATTACTTTCCGACATTCATTTTATCGTTTTAGACTGACGTAGCACTTATTATCTAACAAGTAATGGCGTCACAGCAACTTTGACGTCATACATCTGAGAAATGTTTTTTCTCGTTTATTTTCCCCATGGATTGTTATTTTTCCTTTCCAGTGTATTTTATACAAATATGTCAATGTTATGTTACTGGCTTGTATAAATACTTCTCGAGTTAGAGCAAAGGTGCCGGCTAGCAGCAGATACAGTTGAACTCACGAGCTAGTGAGATTCGTGTGTTAGAAGTCTCTGTGTGAGATTGTTTTGATTATGCAAATGTTTTAAGTTATTGCTTTTAATACTTTTATATGTTTATTGAAGTTCCGAATAAACTTAACTATTTTAACTTAAGTCTTGCTGATTTCTAAACACACCTCATGCCTGACCAGCGCGTGCTCTTATATTGTCACTCTTCGTGACAGTAATGTTTAATACATTCTATACCACATACAGTTTTTGGTACACTTAGGAAATAATTTTAGACCAAGTAATATTGGTGATCATTGACAGATAAAGTGCTAGAGAATAATTAATAGTATCAGTCTAACATGCCCTCTGAGGAATTTTACACGTTTTTCTGAGCCGATAACAATGCATGTTGCATAATGTTGTTGTCCCTAGATCGGTTCAATGTTCTTTGTTTCAGTGAACTTACTTAGGAGTTTGTTGGTTAGATAATAGTATTATCGAGGGAAAGATTGGAGGGTTTAGAGTACTAAAGTCACATATTGCTACCCAAGAGCTAATTTGAACGAGACCTTTAGTTTAAAGACGATTTCGAACGTCCAGAAACATTCATAGCAACAATGGAACTCAAACCCACAGACTCTGCTCCATATGCAATTTCCCAACCTATTCTGACATAGTCCAGCCTATTATCAGGCCAGAAGATTTTGGGTCCATCCAATAATAAGTAGGAGGTTATTTGATGGGCAATTTTATAAATTATTTGAAGATTTAAGAGTACACCCAACACAATTTTTCAACTACTTTCGGATGAGTGTTGAAAGTTTCGACAACCTGTCGTTATTAGTGGGGCCCAGTATTTCTTACCAAAATACAAGATTAAGTTTGGCTATACCACCGCAGGAAAGATTAGCTGTGATTTTAAGATAAGTAAAAAGATTTTTTTTTTATTTGCAAGTTTATGAAATAACATACATATTGCAAACTTTTTTGTATTTTTTTTTACCTTGCTTCCAACAATAGTGGATTGCGATTACAAGTTTATGTATTTTTAAACAGTCAGCATTTTCAAGGTTGCTTGAAAAAAAACCAATTAAAAATTCCAGAACAAAGTTGTATCCCTAACGATGTTAATGGAACGGCAATGCCATTTAATCTAGTGGGGTATGAGGCATTTGCTCTTTCACAGTTTGTATTACGACCATATCGCAACAGAAATCGGTTAGTAAAACAACGTATCTTTAATTACAGATTAGCAAGAGTCCGCAGACTGGTAGGATGCACATTTTTGAATTTTAGCAAACAAATGTAGAATATTACACAGGCCTCTCGATACCAGTATTGAATTCAGTGAATCTGTTATTAAAGTATGCTGCATACTACACAATTTTGTAAGATAACATGATTTAATACGTTTTGATGACACGCTCTTTGACTGTTCATTGGAAAGAATCTCTACAGTTGGAGTAAGAAGCAACAATCAAGGTTTTGGGATAAGAGATTATTTTACATATTATTTCATTTCTCCTCAAGGAAGTGTTCCTTGGCAGTATGACAAAATTTAATATAAAAGCTGTATAGATAAATGAAAAGAGTTAATATTTACCCTATCACTGTATCGTTTCGAAATATACCCTGTTGTAACCGGGGTCCACGCGGACCCCATATTGTAATTTACATATTTTATACGATTTACATCACATTAAAGTTAATTTTGCATTCCTTTAATTATCTTATAAGTAATTAACGATTATTCAGATATTTTCTTAAACAATTTTATTTATAAAACTAAGAATATAATAATTTTATAGTCATTAACAGATTCATTCTGCATTTCTAAATGTACGCTGAACATACCTCACAAATGGTCTTCTGATGTTCCGGGCAACATGGTATATGGCAATTAGTACATCGGGTCTTTACTTTTCTATCCAAAGAAGGTGGACATAGCTGGCATCGTACCTCTTTACAATGCTCTTGAATTCCGGGTCCTGACGGAATTTCAACCCCCAAAGATTTCAATGAATGACGAACTCCAAGCTACAGCGACTGAACGTTCTGAAGTCTTCTCTGAATGAGGCTATTGAGCAGCTCTCTCCCAAGGTCTTTCAGGAACAATCGACATCGATGGCGCTTCCCAGATTCCCAGTCTGGATATTTCAAAATCCAAAATATGTATCCAGCAACAGCTGCGCAGTCGAGCATGTAGAACCAGAAGACCATAGGCCAACGGCATATTTTTCGCTTGCATGAGTACAATCTTCATAAATTCTCAATGTTGTCAACTCCAGATTTTGTTGCGTTGTAATGAGTAATAATATCTGGCTTATTGGCTTTCTCCTAAATGACGTTTTTGTCATGATGCATGGAAGATAGCAAAATGACTGTCTTCCCTTTCTTTGGAGTGTAGCAAACTAAAGTCAGTTATTTATCAAAACAAAAGCTAGAAGACTTCTCTTCACGCTGACGATTTGGTAGCAACTCTTTTGGGACTTATTTTCGAATTGTTCCAACCACTGTGGTTTTCACAGCTAGTAGGTCCTCTGGTAACTGAGCGCTGGTGAAGTAATTGTCCATGGTAACGTTGCGTCCTTTGTTCTTCCAAGGGTCATCTAATCGCCTGACAAGATCAAGAACATTGTTTGCTCCAACTGCAGTACCAGGTTCAACATACACTTCTCCTTTCAAAGGAAACGAAGTGGTGGAATATTTGGAATCTATACTTTCCGGGGCTTGCTCGGTATGTACTGTCGAAATCTGCATCGACCACGAGTTGCCACTAATTGCTCATCGACTGTCAGATCTTTTCCGGGCTTGTAATATTTCGCCAGATTTTCGAGAAGCATTTGCCAGACATCCCGACAGGCAGCTAGTTTTATCTACCTCTAGTATTTGTTTTCTTCTTGCATCATTGTGAAACCGACAGAAACGAAGCAAATTTTGGAAACGTCGCATAGACATTGTAGCATGAAATATCGGCCTTCCACTGTCCAAAGACCACATTTCTTCTAAACTTTCGTTTGCAGATTTCTATACACCACCGAGTAAGAGTAATCCAATAAAAGCGTAGAGTTCTATTTCATCTGTTTCAGTCCACTTCTCCTCATTTGCCGGATTGGCTTGATTCCAAGTTGCAATCACTTTTTTAGCCCTTCTATTAGTCTCTCGGACAATAACATTGATCATTTCAGATGTATAAACATTTTTAGTGAATCTAATTTGTCAGATACATTCTTGGCATCTCCTGTTAATCCACTATTCTTTCGTAAAATATTAGCTGCCAAAGTTTGTACCGAACTACGTTTTTCTGTGGTCCACTTACGTCCTGACGGCGATTCAAAAGTATGTGCTTGATTCAACAGATGGGTGAATACTCGTCAGTATACTCGTCACTTTCCGATTCCCTATCGGTTTCAATATTCGAATCTTGAATATTCGCGTAGCTGTCTTCAGACTCAGAGACCGAAGCTATCTATATCTACATCGTTTTCACTATCACTTTCTTGTATCATGCGTAAAGCATCGTCTATCGAAACTCTTAGTCGTAACATGCTGCAGCTTCAAATAACAGTTCTCAACTGAAAGGCGCGCAACGAGAAAATTGCAAACACACCTGTGGCATAATCTAGCGCCATCTGTCGAATTCTGGGAATAACATTGTTGTGAAACAAAAACTTTCGGTCCTTGTTATTAATACCCGTTATCAAAAACACGTCATTCTTCGTAGATATTTTTAATTTTTTTTAATGTGTCCAATAGTTCTCAGACACCCGACATAACGCTGGGGTCCATACGTACCCCAGGTTGCAGAAATGTGACATATATGTTTCAAATTTAAAAAAACCCAAAAACCCCTAATATTTATGCAATTCAATTTTTACCCTGTGTTACACACATGTTAAGATGAGATATCACTGGCTTAGACCCCTCAAAGTAAGATATATATTTTTTGGCAACTAGTTAAATGTGCCTGGGGTCCGCGTGGACCCCAGGTTACAGTGATAGGGTTAAAAAAATTATCAACTTACTCTTTTCGTTCTTTTGT
This sequence comes from Dolomedes plantarius, assembly GCA_907164885.2. NCBI lineage: Eukaryota > Metazoa > Arthropoda > Arachnida > Araneae > Dolomedidae > Dolomedes > Dolomedes plantarius. The sequence continues at coordinate 91,465,181 of OU015500.1, read as the reverse complement.
TTTTCCTCCAACTATCTCAATTTTCAATGTTCACACAATTCCTCTCCTAAAGTCTTCTTTAAATTTTTGTCAGAATATTTTTAAAATTTTATGTTGTTTAAAGCTGGCCGTTTTTCATTTTCACTTATAAATAGTTCAGTGTCCATCGACATGTTTACACCGAGTACTGAAGCAAACTGGTGATCTTCAACTTTGCCAACTCCTCGTGAATCGGACTAGCCAGACACGCCCTCATTGATTTGCCTCGATCAGATCCATAGGTGTAGCGTTGATTGGGCACGTGTCCCCCAACTTATATTGAAATAAATTAAAACGTTAATAGAAGTTCAGCTAAAATCTGAAAATTGTAGAAAACTTTTAAGAAAGTTGTTTTTTTTTTCCGCGTTTTCAAACTGTGAAACTAAAGATTCCGATTATGTCTTTAGCCTTAACATAGTTTTTAACAATATGATCCATAAAAAAAATTCGATGCTATTTTTTTCATTTTATTTATATTATAGATTTATTTTTTCTCATTGTATAACTTTTGAACTCTACTCAAGCATCAATTCTATTGTTATTCAATTTCAAAAATATCATAATATTTCATATTTTTAGGACTGTCTGGCAGTCAATGCGCGAAAGAGGACCCTAACTGAATTCAATTCGTGCAGCTCCCCCCCCAAAAAAGTTAGAAGCACGCGACGCCTATGATCAGATCTATTGCAAGCAACTAAATAATCACCAGTGGGCGCGGTCTTATCTAAACCAACATGATCTACTTTCACCGGCAACAGTTTCATCACCCATAGAATCGAACATGTTGGAATTTTTTAGTTGAGGCAACAGAAAAATTGCTAATGGGCGCTTTACCAAAGGAATCAATGTGTTTCATTTTTGTGATTAAAAAGTTGCTTTGAAATAATCGTCAGTGGGTGCGTAGCCTAATATGAACACGTATACTATATATACACATAAAGTAGCAATGATTTTAAAAAATGGCAGCAAACTATTTGATTAATTCACATAACAGAAAGCCAAGATACTGTATAAAATTGCCTTTGTTAGAGAGGTTTGGAGGAACTTACGATGTATTGGATAAAAATAAATAATAAATAGGAGCACTCGAATTTTTAAACTTTAGCAACATACTAATCTATTTTATAGGAAAGGATGATTCTTCCCCAAATCCCCCCCCCCCATGGATTTGATTTTAACAGGTATTATGTAAAGAAGTATTAATTACTGTACCCAAGAAATAAGAGTTTTTATAATTTTTAACCATCCATTACTTATATAATGCAAGAGTGGGAAGCACTGTAATGTCCTGATAGAACTTCACGAATGTTAAATGGGGGAATTAATAAGATTTGCATTTCAGATACTTAAACAATTGAAACAAATGATTGAAAATTTATCACCTTCCGATTAATGGTTTAGTATTATTTTTGATTCTTTAAAATTTAACACATGGTAGGTTTTATTCATTAAAATATTATTGTAAAACTTACACACCCGTGGATTTGTACTATACTAATATTTTTCAGCCCTTTAAAGATAATAAAACATTTCAGTTTGTAAAGATAAATATTAAGAAATGTACAAGCACACTTAATTAATATAAACATCAAGTTATTTCCCCAAACTCTTTCCTGTTTCCGTTAAAGTAATTTAATATCTGTGAAACTTATCGCAGTTAGCATGACCTTAACATAAAAGTAAATTTTGTAACGGTTGTTCTACACATCTAAGTAAAAAATGAGCATCTTAAATTTAATATCCGTGAAACTTATCGCAGTTAGCATGACCTTAACATAAACGTAAATTTTGTAACGGTTGTTCTACACATCTAAGTAAAAAAAGTGTTTATCTTAAATTCCCCTTTAATTTGTTAATTACATTGTATTAACAAGTTAAAAAATGCAGTAAATATCAGATAATAATGAACAAAATCTACAATTTACGATCGACATTTACGACATTATGTACTTTGGAAATGAAAGGGAAGTTTACGTTCATCCTAATATTTGCTATGTTCTCCAGTAATGACATAATGTCGGAAAAACCCGCTAAGTTTAGCAAAAGGCTTTACTTACACACTTTTTAACTGCGAATAGGATAGTTGAACTTCCGTTTCTTTGCTTTATTTCCCCCACCCATCCTTTCCCGTATTTGCATTCAAGCTGCACGTACCTTATGAAATTCTTTCACTTTCTTCAATAACCACGAAATTAATTAATCTTCCCTGGCTTACGTCAACTTTCAAAGTCAAAAAGTCACAAAACAATAGCTTTCTGTTTTTAACTTCTAATCATGTTTGCGGCAATCCTCTTAATCCTTGTTCTGTGCATTCAAGTGATTAGTTCCACTAAAATAACATAATAAACATGTCCAATATTTTTCAGCCACTAGGTATCATAAAAGCGACACGAAGCTCTCCTGGCAAGACTCGATGTGGGAAAAAAAGCGATGAAAATTTTCAGATACAGTTAACTGCACATTGTGAGACTGGTGGTTAGTTTCAAATCGATATTATTTTTCCCTTAACGCATCTCCACATTGGAACATTTGCACATACAGTAAAACCTCGTTTATCCGGCCCTCTTTTATCCAGATCTCCGGATAATCCTGATCAGATTTCTAGACATTATTTTTATTTAATGTTCACATTAGATAATAATTTTCAACTGTGATAGCAAAAAGGGAACTACAAGTAAGACAAATATTCTCTTTTTAGTTTCATTCAATGTACACTTCCTGCATAGAATGTACAATAAATTATGGTAATAAAATGCTGTATGTTGAGTTAAAGAAAGCTTTACTAGACTTTGTTTTACGATTCTTTGTTAAGAAATAATGTGAATAGATATTTTGAAATTTTTAGTGAGGGCCGTGGCGGCTTTGTGGTACAGCGCGCTGGTTTTCGGAGCTGAGGGTGCTCAGATCGAATTCTGGCAAAGTTCTACTAAAACGCCTCCGTTTGTGTCGTCCCTTCATAGGGGGCAATGCTGGTCTGCCTATATGGACCCCCTCATAATAAAATGGCCAGCAAAACTGAGGTGAATTATAGGTGAATGTCTTCCCTACAAAGTGCCTCCGCATTGAGAGGGGCCGTGGCGGCCTTGTGGTACAGCGCGCTGGTTTTCGGTGCTGAGGGTGCTCGGATCGAATCCTGGCGAAGCACCACTAAAATGCCTCCGTTTGTGTCGTCCCTTCATAGGGGGCAATGTTGCTCCGCCTATATGGCGCCCCCATAATAAAGTGGCCAGCAAAACTGCGGTGAATTATAGGCGAATGTCTTCGCGACAAGTGCCTCCGAATTAAAAAATATATGTATATATATATATATATATTTAATGTCATATAAACAATAGTATGAAATTTTGTTACAAAATATAGTTTTTTATCGTAACAATCGGTAAGTCAGCTTAGGGTTTTGTTTTGCTTATAACTCATATTACCCGGATTATCCGAATTTTCGATTGTTCAGATTGCCTATAATACCAATTAGTACGGATGAACGAGGTTTACTGTGCTGGGTTCTGCATTGGTGGCTTATATTGTGAAATGGAGTCTGGGGATATTAAACACCTGTACATGAAAATAATGCTTCTAAAAATACAAAATTAAATTAAATTTGGGTGTGTCGAAGGAATTACGTTTTTCTGCCCACAAAACTTCTAAAGTCTTTAGGGGTGCCATCGTAGGAATGTGTTGCAAAAGACACGCTGTTTTACATGTTAGACAACGAAGCATGTTAGCGCTAAACATAATATCCGGGAATGGTTACAAACTGCCAACTGCCTCATGTTTATTTCTCTCGTGCTAGTGAGATGTCTGTCTAATTAGTTATCCATGAAAATTCATCTTAGTTTAAGCTATTTAAAGACGTTTTTGAGGTAATTTAACTCCGTCGATATTGCTGTTTAATTGTATAATCACTTGCCTCTTCTACTTCTTAATTTTCAAGCGTTTGGCCGTGGTCTTGTTCTAGGCTAATATGCCTGCTGATTTTACTTGCATTAAATGTTTACTTTTACGAAGTATATTATTATCATTATCAATTACACTATCATTATTTCTGCAATGTCAATGGCAACAAAAATTCTTAATTAGAAGTAACCACATTTACGGTTTTATCATGATGAAGTTTTTATTTGGGTATTTGAAGGATACTTTTTTAGAAAATACCACATTAAAATTATGAAATGAAATAGAAGGATAATGGAAAAATTTGCTAAAACCTCCCATTAAAGATCCGTTCGGATATTGGTTGGGTGCGCCAAAGAATCTAGTCACATACGTTCTCTTCCTGATAACAATGGTTAATAATTACAAGATAAAAATAACTTTTTATATACCACATTTTTAAATTTTCTGTTGAATCACATAAACTAATTGCCTAAACCTTCACATAATTATCATTTTTCACTTTCTTTTATTTAATTTTAATCACTTTTTAGTCGTTTTCACTATCCACAGACTTTATAAACTGCTAACTTTTATATATATTTTTTTAAATTTTTCACACAATATTTTTGTAAACAAACTAAATTCACATGTATTCTGTTTTCAAAATCTTCAAACGCTGTTACACAAAACTGCAAGCATTGAATTCGATCGAAGCATCACCTTGCGGATTTTTTCCGAACTAACTTTCTATACAAAATTAAATTAACTGAAAATGAATTTAATTCTGCTTAAAGATGGCTAAAAGTATTAAAAGAAAGCATTGTCATTGTGTTCTGAGCTATTCTAATAAATTTCAAATGTTTAGCTAGTCGGGAAGTTAGTTAAAAATCGATTGCAAGATTTGTACTGGACACACACACAAACAAGAAACCGAGTTAATAAAAACGTAGTAAAAACAACACTTGGTTGCACATAAGAACGGGACATTAGTTAAAATCGCAAATTCCCAATTCGTATGTTTATATAGTTTATCTAATCATTAGCAATGGCACTCATTTGATATTTGCTTTTGCAAATAAATGTCAGAGATAAAAATGTAAAGTGCGGGGTATAAATTTTTTTTTCATTAAATATATTTTAAAAGGTATTAGGTATGTGCATAATACAAAGATTTGCCGGTAATATAATCTAAATTGTACTTAGCTCTTTAAGTCGGTGGAAACTAACATTTAAAAAGGAAACATGTCGACTTACTAAATGGAAGTTAAAATTGCAAGGAATATCCTGGATTTGATCGCAAAGGATTTCCATACTTATTATGTACTGATATATTAAATGAAATATATATTATGATTTCAAACACTTGCGATAAGATGAAATATTACAAGAACTGAAATGTAAACAACATGAAATTCGTAAATTTAAAATTTTTTTTTATTTTATTTTATATATTTGTACCACAGTACCATATTTTTTCAATATCCGACAAGAAAAATCAAGCTTACGGAATACCGAATGGATTTGTTCCTCGGACTTTATGTTCGAAATTGCCTTGGCTAAGTACTTTAGCATTGTTTACTACAACATCTGAAATTATACAAACTTAAAAACTAACGATATTATTGTATTATTAGAAAAGTACTTATTACATTAAAAACTGTCGTTAGACAAAATCAGTTCGATTTCGTGTGAACTCTCAATGTGACGTGTTAATGGACGTTAGTTAAGTTGCACAGCGACTCTATGTAACGAAAATGTGTCGTTGTAAAAATAACACGGTTATTACGAAATAAATGCATACCTTCAACTAATAAATCACTGCACCCTTTTTTCATTCAGTGGCATTTACTCAGTAACCGAATTCATATTCTAGGAGTCATTTCATTCTAAAAGTCTATAACTCATTAATACTTTCACTTGCGTGCTTTGAATTCGTTCCTTTCAACACCGCCTTTTCCTTTTAATGACGCGAGGCTCTGGGGAAATTTAGACCCAAGTCGTCTGCATGTGTGGGATTTTCGGGTATAAGTCTTGAATGCATTACGCAAATTTCAGAGACGCATTATTTTCCGATACATTACCTCGGCATTTTTATTTGAGTGCAAGTCTCATCATTTTACTTCTGTCTGTACACGCAGTCGTATTAGAGCTCCTGAAATACGATGAGCTTATTTTGCTTCATGTATATTTAAAAGGTAATGGTCAAAATTAAATGGAACATGCGAATATTTTGTTCTGTCGATTGGGACTTTCACATGTATGTGAGTCAAATAGTAAGGAATAATTAACCTAAATGGGTTTATGAAATTTCCACTCATACGGGAATAATTCAAGGCGAGACGCTGGTAACGAAGTGTCTCGCCTACAATTATTCTCATTTAGAACACAAATGCAGTTTTGCTAGCATATTGTGTAAATTATTTTTTTGTTCTTGTTTTTCTAGAAGAGAGCTATTGATGAAATGTAAGAAATTTCTATTGTTATATCTTCCAGAAGGTTCTTCCACGTTGATTTTTGCCAAGATTTTCAATAAAGCAAACTGTGTATCAATGTTCCCGTGATATTTAAAGAGCGGACGAGATAATAATTGAAGTTAATAAATAACACTTAATTTAAACTTCAAAAAAGTTTCATTTCAGAATTTTTTAAATTTTAGTTACTTTCTTTTTGTTTATTAAAAAAGTAATTTTTTTACCAAATTTGTAATAAATTCTAAAAAAATTATTAAATGTAACGAATGTAAATAGATATTAAAGTTCCAAACTAGTTAATGAAGGTGATAAAGAAAAACAGGAAAATAATCATTGCAAAATAGTCACATATGTCCACACTCAGAGCGGCATTCTTACAGGGGGGACATGCAAATAATTATTTATATATATATATATATATATATATATATATATATATATAAATATACAGTCGAACCCCGTTATAGCGAACCCAGTATATAACGAACTCCCGGATATAACGAACTAAAATTTTGATCTCGCCGTTTTCCTATTGTATTTAATGCTAATTTATCCTTTTATAGCGAACCTCCAAAATCTTAAGAATCGGCTATAACAAGCCTTTTTTTTCCGTCGACTACTGTTTTTTTTTATTTTTAAGCTTTTTAAGAATGTTGAAGTTACAACGAATGTTAATGAAGCAAAGAATGTTGAAATTGATGATGAAGATTTATCTATCGCGATGTGGATCGAAAAGCACAAAATTTCCTCCATTTCAGATTGTGACATGCAATTATTCGAAATATGTGATGATGAAGTCATTACATGTGAAAATTCGACTGATGAAGATATTTTGGAAGAAATTAAAATGAATCATTCTGAAATCGATGATTCTGCATCTGATACTGATGAAGAGGAGCAAATAAATGACAAAATTCCCACCATCTCAGATGTTACAGCAGCGTTGATTGTTATTAATAAGTTTTTGTCTATACAAACAGTGGAAGAAATAGTGTTGGAGTCGTTTGATGCAATGGACAAAGAAATTCATAATATGTTTTTGAAATCGGCATCACGTCAGCAGCAGATAACCGATTATTTCTGTATCAAAAAAGTGAATCATTAATGATCATTTTGAATAGATTTTATAATTTTTTCAATACATCATTATTGAATACACATAGCAACTAATGAGTTATACACTTTGTGACTAACATTTTTCTTATTGGTTCAGATATAGCGAGCCACCGGATATAGCCAACAAAACATTTGGTCCCTTGAAGTTCATTATAACGGGGTTCGACTGTATATATATATATATATATATATATATATATATATATATATATATATATATATATATCGGGAGAAATCACGTTAAAATCACATGCCTAGAAGACCACAAAACTGTCAACACCTGTATTTTAGATTTGCATGTTGATGACGTATGTATTCCACATCGAAAATACTGTAAAATAATGAAATTGTCAAATGATACACTGATAAAAACGACAAAATGATTATCAAAAAACAAAAGTTTTGGAAGGAGCAAGAGAAATATATTGGCATACAATAAAAGAAAAAAAAGGACAAATTAGGTCCTATAACATTTCAAGCTGAAGGAATATATGGCGCAAAACTTCTGAGAGTAAACAAATTTTTCGCGTTCGAGAGTAAAAGGATTTTAAAAGTTGAGAAAATTAACGATGGCAGACGCAACTTAAAGTTATGCAAATCTTTAAGTTGTGCTCTAAAATCCTGTAAATGTAGGCAGCAGATATTTTTTTTCTTTTAATGCCACTTTTATCGAATCTTTAGTCTTACATTTTCGACATAAAATTAATATCACTCAGTTTGACTGGATTGGGACTGATAGTGTTAATTAGAGGTTACTATTTCATTTGTAGCACAACTAAAAGAAAGTTAATAAATAAGATTTCTATATGTTAAAGTAATAAGATTAAAGAGTGGTGCTCAAAAAGTGGTCGGAAAGGTTGGTTCTTAACCTTCAATAGGAGTGTCATAGCGTTTGAGTTATACGTTTGAAGCCACTTATAGTATATTTGGTTGTACTAGAATACGAACTTTGGCTTTAGAACACAAAACTAAAATAGTATAATTACATATTAACACTGGATTATAAGCTTAAAAACCCATCTCTGAAACAAAAACTTTTTAGAAGACATTTAACGACTCAAACACAGGTAAGCTAACCTAATGTAATGTCTTATCTGGTTTTTACTTATGAAGGTTTCCATTTTATTAATTTGCTGACAGTTAATTACTGACATTTCATTTATTACTTAATTCACAATAATATGATTCCGCAATTTGTGTTGAAAATGATAAGGATTTTTTTTGAGGAACTTTTGAATACATTAATTTTCTGTGCTAAATTATAAGGCATGCAACGTACTATCCAATTAACCTTTAGCTTACGGGGCCCCTTTAACCTATTCCCTATTTAGAACTGGAAATTTCATAATTTCATACCCCCTTTGTAAGAACGGCCATTAAAGAGGTTAAATATATATATACAGAAGGTCGTTCGCACTTTATGGAAATGATTTTGATAGTAAAGTTTTACGCATAAATGCCTTATTTTTGTACCGAGTTGCTTCTAGCTGATAGCCATGGTTCTTGACAATAGCTCTAGCTTGAATTTTACATGAAAGTAAATTTTTGCTTAGTACTGTTATGTCAGTTTTACCTCATTCCTCTTAGACCGTTTTCCAAAGTCCATTCAGTGTTCTTAGATGCCGTTTTCATAAGGCTCGTATTAAAAAACCGAAATCGCAAAAGTCCATTGGAGAAGAGTTGAGTAATTTTACAGGTATATCATTACATGAGATACATTTTATTCCTGTTTCTGATTCTTCTTTGCTGAATAAAAGGCAGTTGATTTAGACGTGTGACTAGAGGCTTTGACCATATGAAGCTCAACTTTATCAATGTCCTCTCCATATAAGGCTGGAAATTATTTTACAAAAATTGGTTCTAAAATATTCTGCTGATAGTAGAGCGAATTAAATTTGGCTTTTGATGAGACTTTTTTGATTTTTAATTTGCCGTTGTGACAAAATCCTGCAACTATCATGAATCCCTTTGGGTACTGTTCTGTACACTGACGAAGCCGTTTCTTACGGTCATTCTCGTCAGTTCAGCAATAGAAAATTGATCTTTTTTTATTATAATCTCTTATTTACACCCATGCCTCATCGAATGTTACCACAAATTTCCATTTTTCAGTAGCTAGATATTTTTCATAAAATTTTCTACAATTTGTTTTTCTTTTAGCAATATGCTTTGGCGAAAGCAGATGAACTTTAGGTTCAAACATCTTTTTTAAATTCAAATCTCTATGAATGATTTTACTTACATTGCAAGAAGATATTCCTAGTTTTGATGCAAAGTATCTTTGAGTCAGCGGATTTTCTTTTAGGATCAGATATTTCATTTTCTTGATATTTACCTGCATTCAAACAGTCTCAGGATGAAGATTCGTGGTCATGTTTTCATTTTTACTTTCAGTTGAAAGTTTTTTTTCCTTTCAATTTTAATATATTATAAATACCTTTTATGAAATACCATAACCGCGATTTTTAAACCGCTTTATAATTTGTTGATACGGATATTTATCCTCGGAAATCGCAGTTACGTAACCTTCGAGCCATCTATCAATTTTAGAAGCCATTTTCAAAATAAATCTTTTATTTCACATTCCAATCAAAACAAAACAGTAGCAGACGATTATTCTGAAGTTGCCAAATTTTTATCTCGGAATGTAAACGCCGAAAATAAATTACATTATCATTTCCATAAAGTGTGAATGACCCTCTGTATATATATATATATATAGATAGATAGATAGATATATATTCATCCCTGGGCCGTTTTCTTGAGATAAATACTATCCCACCCCGTAAGGAAAAGGTTAAGAGAAATACAGGGTGTCCCAAAATGACCGCATAAACTCTGCACAGCTAGATTCCTCGTTGGGAGTACATAAAAACTGCCCAAAGAAGCGTTCCTGTACGATCCATAGTTTACGAGAAAAATACGAAAAACAAAGTATGACGTCACTACCGGTGCAAGAAAAAAACACTTTATTAGAGACATCAACAACAATATTTGCATATCTTTCCAGACGATAATGTTTAAAACGTTCGCCGCGCATATCGCGTCATGCATACGCGCGCGCCATGGAATGACGTTAAGCCGCCGTTGTACTGGTATTTAAAAGGCTGCATCTTGCAGCTACCGGCAGTCTTCGTATGGTGGCCATGTACCCCGTTCGTGACTACTGCGACATGTGCTTGATGTACGGCCGATGTAATGGAAATGCCTTACGAACTGCTAGGGAGTATGCCCGTCGATATCTATCCCGCCGTCCTCCCGATGTCAACGTCATCCGTAGGCTGGACGACAGACTGCGAAATACGGGAAGCGTCTTGCCAACAGCCAATTTTCACGACGGTAGCACAGGCGGATGCAATACTGCAGCGGGTAGAAGAGACGCCCGAGGTAAGCACACGCGCATTAGCCCGTGAGATGACTTCGAGTAAAAGTACTGTGCACATGCTTTTACGGTCTGAGAGGCTACACCCATTTCGGTACACAACCGTGCAAGGTCTGAAACCAGAAGCTTTCAGAAACGCGTGGCCTTCTGTGAATGGCTGTTGCAGCAACAGAACACAGATAATGGTTTCATTGCACATATCCTGTGGACTGAGGAATCATGTTTCACTCGTGGTGGGGTATTCAACCATCACAACAGCCATATGTGGTCCCAGGTCATTCCGCATGCAATCCGGCCGCAGGAACATCAGGAACGTTGGTCTCTTGACGTGTGGGCCGGCATACTCGGTGATCGTCTGCTTGGACCATATCTGTTGCCTGAACGGCTCTCGGGAGAATCGTACTTGGTGATTCTCAATGAGGTCTTAACCGAGTTCCTCGATGACATACCATTAGCGGCAATACAGGGACTTTGGTTCCAGCATGATGGGGCTCCGGCGCATTTCTGTGCTCCTGTATGTGGTTGGCTGGATATGGAATACCCCGGCCGCTGGATCGGACGTGGGGGTCCGGTTCTATGGCAGCCACGTTCGCCAGATCTTACACCGTTGATTTTTTCCTATGGGGCCATCTCAAGGAACTGGTGTATCGAGACGTAGTGACAACACAAATGGACTTAGTTGCTCGTCTGCATGCTGCTTGTACTTCGGTGGACCCCGCGATGTTGCAACGTGTGATGACAGCCATTCCACGGCGTGCTCAATCCTGCCTCGACATGCACGGCAGACAATTTGAACATCTGCTTTAAATTGTGCATGCTGTTTATATGTTCAATAAAGTGTTTTTTCTTGCACCGGCAGTGACGTCATACTTTGTTTTTCGTATTTTTTTCGTAAAGTATGGATCGTACAGGAACGCTTCTTTGGGCTGTTTTTATGTACTCCCAACGAGGAATCTAGCTGTGCAGAGTTTATGCGGTCGTTTTGGGACACCCTGTATATTGAAAACATACATAATTGAAATTTCACATAATTATCAATTTATTTGGTACTAAATTTATTAATATACGCTTTTATAAAAGCTGAAATGTGTAGCAAATTAAATGCTGTATCTTTATTATAGTAAAGACATGCATTTAACGCATAGAAGTTTGATGAATGATATAAATTTATTGCTCAAAAAGGGCAGCGTATACATGGTGAATGAATAACTATATAACAGGAGGTATTTCTTGAAATTCGTTCCTTTCAGAGGCATTTCTTAATGGAAAACAGACATTCTTTATTGTATAGGACCATATAAAATCGGTTTCAGTGTGCGGTATGTAAAAATCATTTTCTTCTAGAGCTATTTTTCACAAGGCTATGACATTAAATAACGAATCTCGAGTTTTTTTTTCAGTTTTTAAAACGTATTTTCCGAATGTTGATACGGGTTGATATTTCTTTCTTCGTTTTCTATTTTTTTTCGCGTCAGTTGATCATTTTTTAAGTCGCCAGTATCCAAGTTGAGGAAATACAAAATATTCCTGCAGAAATAAATGTCATAGTTATTTAAAATATGTAAATCATGTGCTATTCTGGAGTAGGTATGGTTACAGAATTTCCATAGTGGTAAATCGAGAAAAAATTATTTTGAAAGATATTTTTTTTAAGAAATACGGGGGGCTCTCAGGGAGTATGGGAAATATGGCATATGCATAAAATGTAAAATGTGATTTATTCAAATGTATGTCATCTGAATCTAGGATTTAAATATTAAATTTTCTATTTAAATTTTTTATCTAGTCTTTTAGGAAATTGAGTTGAATTGTGATAAAATTTAATTACTTATTCAATTTTTATTTATAGATCCATTTTATGAAAATACAAGAATATTTTTTTGGTTGGTAATAAAACTAAAATCTACTTAAGTAAGTTATTCGCTTTTAATAACATTAAATACTTTTAAAAATTTATAGTGTTATTTTTTTTAGTTTGAAACTATTATTTTTAAATCATGGAATTTATAAAATGTTTATGTGTAAGTTGCGATGTATTTTTTGTTTGCCAAAGAAAGTCAAAGGTATGGAATACAGCATGAACCTGATCCTTAGAAATTGTGTCCAAAAGCCTTAACTAGGTACATTAACTTTGTATAATACGAAACGGGAAATAATCGAAACTTTGTTGTTGTTTCTAATGCCCTGGCCGGAACCGTATTCCAAACCATGTTCATATAGGCCAGTGGTCGGCAAACCGTGGCTCGCGAGCCACATGTGGCTCTTTGGCCCCTTGAGTGTGGCTCTTCCACAAAATACCACGTGCTGGAGCGCAAGTACAGTGAGATTGAAACTTCGTGATGACTGGGTTTCTTATTTCTATTTTTACATACTTAGTAGGTGTTTATGTGTCTTTATCTTTAGGCGAGTGCTCTGAAGCGACTTAATGAGAAAGCATTTCTAGAAAGATTAAATGTCAACGCGTATCGTCAAGTCGTATCTGTGCATCGTGTTTTTCAATGTATTACTTCTGAGAGCGTGTCCCCGTAGAAAACACTAGACAAGTCAAAATGGTCTTCGAATATAACCAACCAGCAAGTCGAAGATCTTAAATTAGTTTCAGCTTTATCAATAGCAGTTGACGAGTCTTGTGACATAAATGATACAGAGCTAGTTTCACTTTTTGTACGTTTTATTTCATCTACGGGTCCTAAAGAAGAGCATTTAGGATTATTGCCACTCAAAGGTCAAACACGTGGAGAGGATATATAAAATGTTGTAATTGAGTGCATTGAAAAACATCATATTCTACTCGACAAAATTGTCTCAATTTCAACAGATGGGGCGAAAAGTATGACCGGCGTAAGAAACGGGTTTGTTGCTATTTGCTAGTTTGATCTAGACTCGCTTTGTGCTCAGACATTTAATAAACTAGAACAGGGATTGTGACCCGCGAAGCAATTTTAGACGACACACGAGACGATCACATAGTTTTAACATCCACTTAACTTTTCAAATTTTGATTTTCATTCGTCGGACTATAATCTACACTGCTGGCCACTGTAAATGCAACACCCTGAAGGAAACATGCAAATAACGTGAAATTTACATCATGCATTAGCGGAGGTGAGATATGCAAATGATTAACATTTCAGCGCAGACGCACATCACGCGCGCCTGTGGCGCCACTTCAAAGCGCCATTTAAGGCTTGGAGATTTCGACAATTTCAAGTTCGGCAATTGTGTTTTTCTTGTGGTTTTTTCAAAAAAAGATCAATTATGCCTCGTCGAAAACAGCGATCATCTTTTGATCAAGTATCCGAGTTCGACAGAGGAAGGATAGTGGCCTACCGAGATTGTGGATTATCTGTCAGAGAAATCGGTAGTCGTGTTGGACGAAACCAAACAACCGTAATGCGGATATGTGATCGTTGGATGCTGGAGGGTACGACTGACCGGCGTGTTCGATCACATCCACCTCAGCGCAACACTTCACGTGATGACAGGCAAATTGTGCGCATGGCAGTGACGGATCGCTCAGTCACATCACGAACCATAGCACAACACATGCAGTCTGTAACGCATCATCCAGTGTCTGCGCGTACCATTCGACGCCGTTTACAGCAGAGTGGTCTGTCCGCAAGACGTCCATTGCTTTGTCCCTTGACGCAGAACCACAGACGTCTCCACCGCCAATGGTGCAATGACAGAAGGATGTGGACGGCAGAATGGAATGTAATTGTCTTTACTGACGAGTCACGCTTCTGTCTGCAACACCACGATGGTCGCATTCGAGTCTGGAGACACCGTGATGAGAGGATGCTGAACAGCTGCGTTATGCACCGCCACACTGGTCCTGCACCGGGTATTATGGTATGGGGCGGTATTGGATATCACTCTCGTACACCTCTAGTACGCATTGCGGGTACTTTAAACAGCCAGCGCTACATCTCCGAGGTGTTGGAGCCAGTTGTCCTTCCTTACCTTCAGGGCTTGCCGACAGCCATATTTCAACAGGATAATGCGCGACCACACGTGGCACGCATTGTCCAACGGTTCTTCATCAATCGCCAGATTGAATTGCTTCCCTGTCCGCCTCGCTCTCCGGATCTTTCGCCGATAGAATACATGTGGTCCATGGTTGCTCTACGATTGACCCAGATTCCACCCCCAGCTGCCACAGCAGATCAACTTTGGCAACGCGTGGAAGCTGCTTGGTCTGCTGTACCCCAAGAACTCATCCAAAGTCTCTTTGAATCAATGCCGAGGCGTGTGGCAGCGGTGATCTCCAACAATGTCGGCTACTCTGGCTACTGATTTTGGCAGGAACCACACTTCACAGAAGTCTCTAAATTTAATCATTTGATACTTGGTCAACATGTTATCTACAAAATAAATTTTGTTGTGATATCTCTTGTCTTTCTTGGTGTTGCAATTTGGATGGCCAGCCGTGTAATTTGAACTAGAAATAATTTGTAAATAATAATTGTTTGAAATTAATTTTTTCCTCTTTTTGCCAAACAGAAGTCTTAAAACACTCTTCTTCAATACTAGCGAATGCAAAAGAAATATTTGACGAAAGATTCTCCCTATTTCGGGAAATAGAGGAAGCTTAAATTATCCTCTTTCGATTGGCTTCAAATTTATAACTTAGAAATGGAAATGGTTGAATTTTACTACAGTGTTGTACGGAGGAATAAATTTGCAGAACTAAACGTAGTAAAAAATAAGATCTGAAATATTGTGAGGAATATATTTTAACAACAAGCACCAAAAATATTATTTTAACTGTATGGAACTCGTTGCCTAATTCGCTAATGTCGATGAAAAACTCAACAAGAGCTCCTTTGACAATGTTTGGATCAACCTACGTTTGCGAACAGTTTTTTTCGACAATGAATTTTATTAAAAGTAAGAATAGAAATCGCCTCGGCATCTACTTGTCCGCTGCGTGTGTACGATTAAAAGTTACAAATATCGAACCACGGATAAATAAATTGTCGTCCGAAAGACAACAAGTGTCACATTAAGTTCAATAATTTTTGTACTTATTTTCTTCCTGATATTGATAGTTTTAAACAAATCATAATAAAAAGTTAAATATGTTTTTGTTTTAAATATATGTCGTATAATTTTTTTTTAATTTCCGAAGGTCTTCCAAAGACCGAAAAAAAAATTTTTTAAGTCACACGCGGTTTTAGAAAATGTAGTGTCGAGGATTGAGAAAGGTATGTTGAGATGGTCTGGACATACAGAGAGGATGAACGAATGGAGAGAGACGAAATAAGTATAAAAACGAGTGTGGATGGAAGAGTTGGAAGGGGTCAACCTCAGCGAAGGTACCTCATTCAGATTCAGGACGTTTTTAACAAAAGCCAGCGTTGGAGTATCCAAATTAAATTAATAACAATGCACCTACCTATATAGTTTGAGTTTTAAAAAATTCGGCTCTCAAAAGAAATTTCAATCGTTGTACTGTTGACATTTGGCTCTTTTGACTAATGAGTTTGCCGACCACTGATATAGGCTAACAGGCTGAGGGCTACGGTTCCGGTTTTATAATGACACCAGAAGTGTTAGAGGCCGAATTTGCCAGGTCCCATCTCAATTTTGACCAACCGACACCAGGGGTGACAACTGGGGAAAACCCTGTCCTACCCTCTCTGACCTCATCTCTGAACTTTCCGGTCTACGAATTGAAGGTGCCCATATCCGGCATAGCCTTAGAGGTATTTAATGGCGCTTTTCGGGATTCAATCCAAACAACCCCCCCCCCCCCCAGCACGGGAAACCGGTTCGCTACAATTAGGCTATCTCAAGCCCAATTCAGACATTAATAGTAATAATATTCTTGTTTTGTTGTTTTATTATGCTTCGCGCATTATTACATCGGACATCTTACATTTGCTCAGTTGCTATCGTTTGTTGAAATGTGTCTGTGTTAGTGAACTTTTGTTCGGTTACGTAGTTTCTCTTTGATATGAATGTGTAGTTAATAAAATAACTCGTCTATCATGAAATCAACGCAAAAAGTAAGCTAATATTAACCACTGAACTCCTTTTTTTCATTCATTATTATATTCTCAGATATCGAATTCGTACTCTAGGGTCATGTAGCAAAAACTTGACCTTAGCGGTCAAAACCAAACCATATTCTAGGAGTCATCTCATTGCAAAACCTGGATTGGTCTTTTCTGGCTAAATCATATACAAGAAAAATCAGGAAACATTTCGACTTGCGAACTGGACGTAAAATTTATAAAGAATGTCATGGATTTCGGGACAAAGGGTTATTATAAGTTTCAAGTATTCGCATGGTTATTGAAATAAATATTCTGATTTGCATCACTTGCGATCAGAAACAAGATGGAAGGACCAAAATTTAAGCTGCAAGGTTATCGAAATTTTAAAATTTTATAATCTTTTTTTTAAATGTTATCATGTCATTCGAAAATCAGAGTAAGGTTTATATGTACGTTGCGATACCACATTTCTTCAATTTCTGGCAAAGGAAGTAAAGGGTAAAAAATACCACATGGACCTGATCCTGGACAGTGTACTGAAAATGTCTTGACAACACCCATCAGCTTTTTTTTACTACGAATGTGAAATAATTCAAACTTTAAAATAAAAGATATTCTTGTTTTATTACAGTATTACGTATTTTTATCCTAGAGAACATGGTTTATACTAAATCAATGGCATTTCATGAGATATTAATCAATGTCTATCAATAGAATTTGTGAGTATTTTTATTCGCTTGCACAGCTTCTCTTTAGCGTAAACGCGCCCTTCATAAAATAACACGATTTTTACAAAATCAAATCATACCGTTTAGCTAATGTTAAATCCTGCACTCTTTTTTTTCATTCATCTGCATTTACTCAGCAAATCGAATTCATATTCTAGGAGTCATTTCATTTTAAAAGTCTATAACTCATTAATACTTTCCCTTTCGTGCTTTGAATTCCTTTCAACAGCGCCTTTTCCTTTTAATGACGCGAGGCTCTGGGGAAATTTAGACCCAAGTCGTCTGCATGTGCTGGATTTTCGGGTATAAGTCTTGAATGCATTACGCAAATTTCAGAGACTCATTATTTTGCAATACGTTACCTTGGCAATTCTATTTGAGTGCAGGACTCATCATTTTACTTCTGTCTGTAGACGCACTCGTAGTAGAGCTCCTGAATTACGAGCTTATTTTGATTCATGTATATTTAATAGGTAATGATCAAAATGAAATGAAACATCTGGATATTTTGTTTTGTTATGGGGGACATGCACATGTACTTTTGCCATGTAGTAAGGAACAACCAATCAAAATGGGTTTATAGAATTTGCACAAGTAAGTGAATAATTCCAGGAGAGACACTGGTAAGGGGCTAAACATATTTCTCGTATGCCTGTTACTTCAGGGCATATATTTACTTCGACTTCTCTATACTCGTCTAGAATACAAATGCAGTTTTGCTAGCACATTATGTAAATTAAAGGCACTTTTGGAGCTAAGATGATACTGTTATGCCTTCTAGAGATTTACGTTTTTTTACCCCTCTGTTTTTTACCAAAATTTCCAATAAAGCAAATAATATAGAAATGCCTCTGCAACGTTTAACAGTGGAAGATTAAAAATGAAGGTAACTGATAACATCTAGATGCTTAGTCGAAACATAATTATATGGTTTTATTATCATAATTACAGTTTCTATCCTATTTTTACCATCCCAGAGATAATTGATGAATATTAAAATAACATTTCTGAAAAGTATTTTCATTAAAAAAATTTCGATTCTTACTTCTGATATGTTGTTTAAAACGATTTCGGTGTTTCAGGCATGTAATTATTTCTGATAAAAATAACTATAGTGAACGTAAATGGATATTACAGCCCAAACATTTAATGAGGATAGAAAAGAAAAATAGGAAAATAATTATTTAAAATTATAATAAAAAAATAAATTCACATCTCCATTGCCAATATGATAGATACTCTTCAAAGTAGGGCGTGCAACAAATCACATATCGGGGAAGAAAGGGTTGCAAAATACTAAGCCGAGAAGACCATGGAATTATCAATACCTGTTTTATAATTGCACTAGATTGATTACTCGGCTTCGCTGAGGATTCAGTTTCTGTTATTATTTTTAAAGCCAATTGTTTGTTCTTAAAGTGCTTTGTCTCCGTCTTTTCTGTTTGAGTCTACCTTGGCGATTATCAACTGTTTTCGCAAAAATTCTTTTGCGGTAGCAAATAGCATTTTGTTTTCGGTGCTGTCGTTGTTCATCGCTTTCCTCTCCCCTCGATGTTGAAGCTCGAAGACGATCGTATGTTCGACACGGTAAAGATTCTTCATCGGTCTCACTGCTTTGGATCACTGCAATTCGAATTCTATTGCCTTCGAGCTCTTGGGAATGTTTTTCTTCAGATTATTGTATTCGACTAACTGCATTTCGAATTCAATTGGCTTAGCACTCTTCTGATTTTTTTTTCATCACATTACTCATTTCTCAATAATCTTTGACATTTTGTCCTTACTTCTACAGGATTAAAAGTTACTGTCTTCTTTTCGGGCATTTTAAACCATTAATTTACAGCTAGTCAATAATGTTTGAATGGATTTATTAATATAGAAAAAGAATCAATAATATTTGAATGGATTGAGAACACATTCAATATTAAAACACAGCAAATCTGATAATAATTATAGAAAAAGTATATACATGTATTTCATGCTCGGAATTCTTTCTAAAAAATCGTCTGCTACGTTGCAATGACACTTTCAGACTTTCTTAATTAGAATACTATACACATATTTCATGATTTTAATTCTTTCTTAAGACTAAATCGTTTGTTATGTTTCAATGTCACTTCAATTATATAAATCATCGCGTCAAGGCTAAACGCACGTGTTTCTTGCGAAGTGAACGTGTCCTTCAGTATATTTGAGTTTGAACAGGTAGCTTGGGATAGTTTTAATCCATGAAATGGATTTAGAACACATAAATTGAAAATGAATGACTTTCCATCTTTATATTTTCATTTTTAAAAAGAAATATTCCGGCGTTGTCATGTATATGAAAATAATATATCAAATTCATTCTTGCATGTGACAATATATTAAGGTGACTGCCTACGTTGAAAATGCCATTTTTGACTATTTTGATCAATTTAATTTTTTGCAAGAATCTTGTAATTCAATCTTTTCTCTTTTCAAAACAGTTTTGATTTTCATTCTACGTCAATTAGAAGCAGAGTTATAGCTATTTTAAAAAACATCGTATAATACAAAATTTAAGTGACAAACAACTTTAAATGCGACCATTTTTTGACCATTTTGGCCAATTTTATTTTTTGCAAGAATCTTGTAATTCAATATTTTCTCTTTTCAAAACCGCTTAGATTTTCATTCTACATCAATTAGAAGCAGAGTTATAGGTATTTTAAAAAACATAGTCTTATACAAAATTGAAGTGACAAACAACTTTAAAGGCGTTTTTCTCAGAATTATGTTTTTTAGCAAAAATCTCTACCGTTATCAAGATATTTCAGATAATAATGCCTATAATTTGATAAAATTTTCAGGAAATGTTTTAGATGCTATTGTTAATGAAATGACGTACAATAATTGATGTATAATAAATAGTTTTTTGTTTGAGGCTGCTTTTATAAGGAAAGGAATGGAGAATTGGGGAAAATTTTCATATTGGAACATAAAATTGTCTGTATTATTTTTGCATTTCAAAATTTCTCTTAGATTGTAGGTCATTTTGAAGATAACTGTTATATGTATCATGTGTGAGAAGGAAATTAAAATAGTAGCATTAGAATTTTGTTCAGAGTGATAAGCGTTTAAGCTAAATTTCATTAAAAATTACTTCAAATTGACCAATTTATAAAAAAGTATGGTGTTTAGAGGAAAGTTTTTTTAAAATTTTTTATTTTTAAATGCTGTTTTACCATATGAGACCAAAAAATCCTTAAAAAAACAATTTTTTAA
Source organism: Dolomedes plantarius (assembly GCA_907164885.2). Classification (NCBI taxonomy): domain Eukaryota; kingdom Metazoa; phylum Arthropoda; class Arachnida; order Araneae; family Dolomedidae; genus Dolomedes; species Dolomedes plantarius. The sequence continues at coordinate 91,444,345 of OU015500.1, read as the reverse complement.
AAAAATTGGCTCCGAACGTAGGCAGTCACCTTAATAAATCACGTTTTTAATTCATGTCTATTTATTTTTACGCAAATGTTGTAATTTAATTGGCAACAATGAAATGTTACAATGGCTTTGAACAATAATATCCGTTGATATCGCGCACACTTTTTCTAATATAATTCAGGAATAGAACGTCGTAGCGGGATGAAAATAGTTGCATTCACCCTGATTTTCCAAGAACATCAAACCGTGTAAATTTCATCAAGGTAGGGGGTCACAGTTTTTATAGTGTAAGTTATACTATAATTTCCCGTAAGAGTAGGTAACATGTATTTGATTTTTCAATGTTAAATTTGCAAGCGATTAAGGCCTATCTTTTGCAAATTTTGATAAAATAAGTTATTTTGAATAATTCGGAATTTCTATTGTCAATTGAAAGCTAGTGATATCTTTGAACTAAACATAAAAGGCATTTAAAAAATATTTCTGAGCAGTAAACTTATTGGTATAATATATGGTGATAAAAAATATGTCCGAGAAGCTTGGTTACTGGCTTTCTGTGAGATATTCAAATGATATGAGTAATGCGTTTGCAGCCACTCATATATCCCATTCAAAAACCAATTAAAAGAACACCTTTCAAGTTTGATAGCACATATACAACCTCAATATGCGTTGTGTATTTCGATTTCAATATGAACATTCGCATCAGTGAATGGAACTGAAATATTATAATTAGATTTTAATAATGAATTACGAACTTAAAATCACACCTCTTGAACAATAAACGAAGACGGTAACTCTTTATTATAATCCTAACTCCCAAACACGACTGAGCTCGCATAATGTAACACAAGTCTTAGCTGATTGTTAATTATCAACTGCTTTATTAATTAATACACATCAACAGGACTGCGTAAGGAAAGATGAAAATTATGAGGTTTTTGTTTTCGAGCTTCAAATATATAAAATTTTCTACTATAACTATTCACGAATTCATTTTATTACGCTATTAAGCGTATCTTAAAGTATTATCAAAGGGAATACCTAAGATAGAAGCGGGGATAATTTTATAAATTATCCAGTAATAGGTCTTTATTTCCTAGGATAAGACAAATGGCACTTTAAAAGTAGTAGGCTGGCTACGAAATACTCAGTTAAGGAAAATGCGTGAAACACATGTATAATGTAAATGTAACATAATTATCAATTTGTTCAGCATTAAGGCGTATTAATATACGCTTATACAAAAGATTAAATAAATAGAAGATGGAAAGCAGCATCTGTATTACAACAGACATACATACTTAATGTATAGAAAATTTGAGAACGAGACTAATATATTTCCAAAAAAGGACAGCGTATTCATAATGAATGAATAACTATATAACAGAAGGTGCATTTCTTGGAATTCGTTCCTTTCAGACGCATTTCTTAATGGAAAACATACATTCCTTATTGTATAGAACCATATAAAATTGGTTTCAGTGTGTGGTATGTTAAAATTATTTTCTTCGAAAGCTATTTTTCACATGCCTATGACGTTGAATAATGAATCTCGTGTTTCTTTTTTTCAGTTTTTAAGACGTATTTTCCGAATGTTCATACGGGTTGATATTTCTTTCCTCTTCTTCTTTTTTTTTTCCCTCTCGTGTCAATAGATCATTTTTAAGTCGCTAGATTCCAAGTTGAGGAAATACAAAATAATACCGCAGAATTAAAATGTTTTAAAATATGGAAATCTTGTGCTATTCTGGAGTTATTTTGGTTACAGGATTTCTATAGTGATGAATCATAAAAAATATATATATATTTTTTAAATTTAATTTTTTAAAAAATAAATACGTGGTTTTTAGGGACTGTGGGATATATGGTATTTATATAAAATGTAAAATTATTTATTAAAATGTATTTCATCTCAAGCAAGGATTCAAATAGCGATCAATGGTTAAAGATGTGAACGCCACACCAAAAGGAGCAGTGCGTGCTTCGGGTAAATGAATTTAAATCAATGACGTGTGTTCAGCGATGTGTGCGAACGGAATGGAATGTCGATCCTCCGGCATCAAAACCATTCACCAATGGGATAAAACTTTAAGGGAGACGGGAACTTTTGTATCTCAAACTGGCAAACATCCTAAAGTTTTTGCGACGGATGACACTGTTGATCGTGTTCAGGATTCATTTTCTAGGAGTCCTAGGACGTTTATTTGTCAAGCCAGTAACCAACTACAGATCCCTCGTTCCACAGTCCATGCACGCGTCACTGATTGAATTTCTGTTAACAAAAACACGCACTGCCAGTTTGCTGTGACGTCCACATCTTTAACAATGAAACCCGTGGAACAGGTTTTTCATCTTCGTGCCGATTATTGACTACTGTACGCATGTGCGCCTGAATGGTCTAGACCAAAAAAATCTCGGAGAGGTTTATAATCCCCGGAGAAGTAGTCTACCATATTCTAATGGGTAGTTCGGTAATAATGAGCCATAACTTTGAATACTTTTAGCCCAGGGACCCTGTATTTCTCTATTTTACTCTTATATTAGAGAATTAGATAGAACTGTGATGAGTTTAATACATATTCTCTTTTTTACAATTTATGATCTTACCCAAAAATAGTTTTATTTGTCACTTTAAAAGCTGACATTTTTAAAAAAAAGTTATTCTATTAAAATTCTATTCTATTAAAATGTCTATTAAAATAAGATACCTTTAAAAAATATTAGTTTATTTTGTTTCGTTTTTTTTCAATAAACTGTCTTTTAGAATCTGTTTTCGGTTGCCTCTTTTTTGTATGAACACTGAATAAGTCGGATAAGTACACCGTAATTGAAATATACGGATATTCCCTTTTAAACTTTACGGTAGAAATTAGTAAATTTAGTATATCTTTAATGTGTAAATAAAAAAAATTATCAACTAGGCTTAAAAAATAATTAAAATGTTAATTAAATGATTTATATTTTTGTCTTGACAACTTTTTCTCTTTAAAATTGGCCAAATAAATTACAGATTTTGGACATCAACAGGGAAATATGAAAAAAAAATCATTAAAAAAACTAAAACCTAATTAATACGCGAAGTAATAGTTCAATATTCACCTTATTTAAGAGAATAAACAAAAAGTAGCTTCATAAAATATGAAAAATTAGAGAAAGTTATCCACGGACGGTGTAAGATATAGAAATGACAAATAAAAATTTGCAAAGGAAGATTCTTTTTCCAGAAAATACACTTTTTCTGGTGTATTTCTTAATGGAAAACAGACATTCTTTATTGTAAAACTACATAAAATTGGCTTCCGTATGTGGTATACAAAACAGTTTTTTTCCTTCTAAAGCTATTCTGTGCAAGAGTATGACAGTAAGTAATGAATCTTGGGGGGCTTCTTTTTGCGAAAAGTTTTTCTAGTTGATGTTTCCTAAAATTTATTTTTCACTTCCAAGACTCACTTTATCAATTGTGTCCTAGTAACCAAACCTTAAATGCATGAAGAAAAATCAGGAGTTATATTTTAAAAAAAGGAATTCAGATGACACTAATGTATTTGTAGATCAGATGTGGGGTGAGAAGACAAGTTTTCTATTATAAGAACTTCATTTTAAAATAAATACATCTAAAATACTTTTAAAACAACATAAAGGCTTTCGAACGAACACCCTTCCATAAAAGGAAATCTCCTAGTTAATGAATATTTTTCAATATATTTGACTGACATATTTTTGCATACATTGAAAATAAAATATATTAAATAATATTTTAATTTTTTTAAAAATTTTAAATCATTCTAAATTTATTTTTTCGTCCTAGAACTTTCCTTTGTTGCTTCTCAGAACACCGATAACGTTTAAATGCGTTTGTGCGTATGGAAAATTTCTGCAAGTTTTGTTATATTTTCCAGTTTTCCTAAAATATCCATAATTTTACTAAAAATCATACAGAACTGTTTTTTTAATTATAGAAAGGCCTATAGTTCATGAATATATCGTATAAAACTCATGAATATTGTTATCTCTTCCTTTCAAACGAAGAGAAGTAATATTTAAAAAAAATATTAAATATTATTATATATTACGCATTATTGTTAATGAAATAATAATATATATTATAGTAAAAAAATACATATTTTATATTATTATATATTATTATATATCGTATAAAACTCATGAATATTGTTAATCTCTTCCTTTCAACCGAAGAGAAGTAATATTAAGAAAAAAAATTATTAAATATTATTATATATTATACATTATTGTTAAAGAAATAATAATATATATTATAGTATAATAATACATATTTTATATTATTATATATTATTATATAGTATTTTTAAAGAAGTATTATCGATGCAGTTGCATTCATTTTAATTTATTTCAAGTTACATCGCAAGAATGCAGAAAAGATATGCGTTGTGTATTTGAATGTAGATGTAAACATTCACATCAGATCATAAAACTAAATGATTGTAATAACATTTTAACAATAAATTATAAACTTAAAAATCCATCTCTGAAACAATAGATGGAAATAAAAATTAACTCTTCATAACAACATGACATACCGTCCACGAGTGAGCTAGTTTATTGTAACATGAATTCGACAGTTACAAAGACAAGCATTTGTAACTGTAAGACAAGCTTTACCGACAGGTAAAGACAAGCATGTCCTATATAAACTATTACTCAAAAATATGACTCCACAATGAACGTTGATTATAATGAAATTGAATTTATATAGTTGTTTTTTTATTGAGGCTTTCAAATACATAAATTTCCCTGTTCTAATTTTTTTTAGTCCATTCTGTTACATTATGATAAATGACTTAAAGCTTTATCAAATAGAATACCTCAGATAGAAACGATAACAATTTAATAAATAATTTAGTACTAGGATTAGATTTCATACAATAATGCAACTGACACTTTATAGAATTAGGCAGGCTACGAAACACTCAATTAAAAGAAATGCCTGAAACAAATAATCTCTTTATATAAAACAGTTCCGTAACTGATTGACTGACATATAAGCCACAGACCAAACCGCTAGACCGAAAGGACTGAAATTTTGCATGGCGATTTTTCTTATAGTGTAGGGGGGCACTAAGAACATTTTTTTAAAAATTCGTCTTATATTTTTTTAAATTAAATTTTTAAGTTGTTTTTGTAACTTTTTTTAAGCGTGCATTTAAAAAAATAATCTGAGGGTTATAAAATTTATACCACGAGATAGATCATAAACATTCCTTTAAAGTGAATTTTTTTTCGAATCTTTATCTCCATCTTCTGATTTTTGGTGAATTTTTAAAGATTAATTTTTAGAATTTAATTTATTAAATGTTGAACACGTGGTTTCTTTTCTTTTTGTGATATTTTAAATTAATTTGTCGTCACGTGCATAACAGAGAAATAAATTGACATTTTTTTTCTTTATAATGCGGCAGACGACTCGACATTATCCAAAAAAATATTAAAATACAGTAAAAGAAATGTTCCTCAAACTGTACTACATTCTTTAGTATGCTCTATTATATGTAATTTAAATTTTTTTTTCTACATTTCTTTGTCTATAAAAATATCCCTTACGATTTTTTATAAATATATTTTTTTGTTTCTTTTGGCATTAATTGCACACATTGACTGTTGTATTTATTATAAATAATTTTTTTGGCATTAACTGCATACATTGACCTTTGTATTTAATTTGAATGAACTTCGTAGCGAAGTACGGGTTTTCAGCCAGTTTCACACAAAACATAACTATCAATTTATTCGGTATTTGGGTGTATTAATATACTCTTATATGTAAGCTTAACTAAATAACAAATTAAATGCAGCAGCTATGTTATATCAGACATGTGCATTTAAAGTACATGAGTTTGATGCATGAAAGAAATTTATTACTAAAAAAATGCAGGATATTCATGACGAATGAATAACCGCATAACAGAAGGTGCATTTCTCGGATTCGTCTCTTTCAGAAGCATTTCTTAATGGAAAACAGACATTCTTTATTGTATAGGACCGTATAAAATCGGTTTCACTGTGCGGTATGTTAAAAAGCTTTTCTTCGAAAGCTATTTTTCACAAGCGTATGACATTAAATAATGAATCTCCAGTTTTTTTTTTCTTTCAGTTTTTAAAACGTATTTTCCGAATGTTGATATGGGTCGATATTTTATTCTTCCTTTTCTTTTTCGCGTTAGATGATCATTTTTTAAGTCGACAGTATTCAACTTTAGGAAATACAAAATATTCCCCTAGAAATAAACATCATAGATATTTAAAATATGGAAATCTTATGATAGTCTACAGTGGGTATCGTTACAGGATTTCCATAGCGATAAACTGGGAAAAAAAAGTTTTCAAAGGAATACGTGGCTTTCAAATAGTGTGTGAAATTTGACATGTGCATAAAATGCAAAACAGGATTAATTTAAATGTATTCCATCTAAAGCTAAAATTTGAAAATTAAATTTTTTTTTCTGTTTCTTGCGTATTACAGATTTCGGTTGATGAAATTTATTGATTTACTATGTTTTTATTTATATGTATACTTCATGAACTTAGAAGAATAATTTTATTTTTAAGTAATTAAAAACGAATCCCCGTTCAAAAAAGCTCTTTATGTCTTATAACATTAAATCCCTTTAAATATTTTTTCTTACATAACTGTACCTTAAAATAATTAGGTTCTGGTGGTGTGCTAGGACTGTATTTAGTGGAATGCATACAGGGTTAAGGGGATAGAAAATCAAATTTTAAATATGCGGGTTTTATCGATTACAGATTACATTATAAATTAATAAAGTAATTGGTTTCTGAATGTGTAATTAAAAAAATCAGCATTCGCAAAATCGAAAAGATTAATTTTAAGGCACATATTTATCGTTTAATTACTTTTTTAATTTAAAACTGGCCAAATAAGTTTCCTGGCGTTAACATAGAAATACAAAAGTGTGTTCCCGGCATTAACAGGGCTTTCAAAAAGTGTATGAAATGTGATATATGTGTTAGGGACTTTCAAATAATCCCTCAAAAGTGGAAGGCATTTAAAATTTATTATACATCAAATATTTTAGTCTTAAAATGGAGTACTGAGGCTCAATAATAAAAAAGAGCATGACAGCTCACAAAGCAAGAGCACGATAGCTCAAAAACACTACCAACCACCTTCGAACAGTGCTACAGGTAGACTAAAAACACAAGCACGTGAACACCGCCAATTCTCAAGAAGAGCCATTGCTCTTGCCGATTTATCCCCTGGGCTGGAGAATGTTTCGAGCATTAACATCTCGAGCATTAACAATGTGCATAAAATGTAAAATAGGATTAATTTAAATGTATTCCATCTGAAGCTAGAATTCTGAAATTTTAATTTTATATTTTTTTCTGTTTCTTGTGCTTTACAGAATTGGGTTGAATTGTGATGAAATTTATTGAATTAATTTGTTTTTATTTATAAGCCTACTTTATGAACATAGAAGAATAATTTTATTTCTTGGTAATTAAAAACAAATCCGTTAAGAAAAGTTATTTATGTCTTATAATATTAAATCTCTTTAAAAAAATTGTGGTTTATTTGTTTTCTTTTCCTTACAAAACTGTACCTTAAAATTATGTTCTAGTTATGTGATAAATTCATATGAATCAATTAGTGATATGGTAGATGGCGCTGATATTCTACAGTTTTTCACCTCGCCTGGAGATTCAGATTAGAAGCGATTCGAAGCAGCTTAGAGTGAGCAAGGCTTAGCCCCCCCTCTGTACTCAATGCATGTATTCCATAGCGTGTGTAGATATTCTGCAAATTAAAGCAAGTTATGCGAACCCGTGATGAATCCTTTATGTGTACTAAAGGTGATTTATTGACAAGAACAAAGAACTGAAACCAGTGAACCATCGAACACATCCCTAAAAGTGGAGCATTTTGTGGAATGCATGCAGCGTCAGGGGGATAGAAAAACGCATTTCCAATATGCGGGTTTTAATGATTAATGTTTACATTATAAATTAATAAAGTAATTGTTTTTATATGAGTAATTAAAAATATCTGCATTCGCAATACGTAACAGGTTAACTTTAAGGCACATATTTACCCTTTACTTTTTTCTTTCAAAACTGGCCAAAAAAGTTTCCTGGCATTAACATGGAAATACAAAATATAACATATAAAATGACAAAACCTAATTATTAGGTGAAATAATAGACTTATCCAACATGCCTTCTATTTAACAGAATTAATAAAACGTAGCTTCATAAAATACCCAAAATTAGAGACAGACCCTACAGGCAGTAATATATAGAGACAATAAATAAAACTTTGCAGTGAAAAATATTTTTCCAGAAAATACACTTTTTTCAGGTGTATTTATTAATGGAAACAGACATTCTTTATTTTAAAATTACATAAAAAAAATTATTTTAAATTGTCTTCCATATGGGGTATACAAAATATTTTTTTCCTTATAAATCTATTTTACGCAAGACTATAACAGTAGAAAATTAATCATAAGGGGTTTCTTTTTATGAAAAGCTTTTCTAGTTGATTTTCCTAAAATTTCGTTTTCATATCAAGAGTCACTATATCAAATGCGTCCCAGTAACCAAACCTTAAATTCACGAAAAAAAGGGAGTTATATTTTGTAAAAGGAATTCTGATGATAATAATGTATTTATAGTTCCTGGCCGGGGAGGGGGAGGGGGTTAGAAGACACTTTTCTATAATTAGAACTTTAAAATATGCAAGTCTAAAATACTTTCAAAATTCCGCAATACGACCTCTAACAATCACCTAGGGAAGTAATATTTAGCAAATTCCCCTACCTTAAGATTTTTTTTCCATAACTTTGACTTTCATTTTTTCTGTTTTCTATAAAAAGCATGTTTAATAAAGAATTTTCCAAGATTTTTAATTTTAAAATGATTTTTAAGTTTTTATTTGGTGTCTCAGAACATTGCTCAGATTTTATTCTGAAGTTGAATTTTTGTTAATTTAAAAAATTTCCAATAACAAGTTTTACTAAAAAATATACATGAAAAATGTCTTATAGTTTATAAATGCCAATAATTCATGATATATTATATATAATTCCTGAATACTATTAGTTTCTTGCGTTTGCAACTAACCTCTAACGAGAAAATTGAAAAATAATTTTTGCAATTTTTCTCGTTTTACATAAAAGCTTAACTCATCCTTTCCTACAATCTCATATTTATACATACGATTTGGCTTAACATAAAATCTGCATGTCTAAAACAATTATAAATAATGGATGATTTTATTATTTTTAACCCTTTCTTATTACAGTACATATTTACAAATAACATTATTCCTCTTAAAATATTTGTAAAATTTGTGTAGAAAATTAAACCATTGATAAGAACACGCAACATAACCGCATTTTATTGAAACTATTCCGTTTTGTTTTGTTTTGTGCATATATATATATATATATATATATATATATATATATACAAATATAACTATAAGTACAAATATAACTATATTAAATAAACCAACAGAGTTATATAAATATAATAAAAATATAGACAAAAAACAAACAGAAATAAAGCTCTCAGGGCATCCACGCACCAGAGGCAAGATTCTGTATAAGTGCCGGAACTGAACCATAAAACGACACAGAGGTAACCGATAGGTCTCTTCATCAGGGAGCCTAACCAAATGAGTTACCTCAAGGGGAACTTTCTGAATAGGATACAGGTAAGACCAAAAGGCATCCCAAGGCCCCGAGTTCCCCATGGAAACATTTTGTCTAAAGAAAATGAAAAGACAAGCACAACTTACAGTAAGGGCTCAACGAACCGTACATGTAAGCACACAAATAATCCTAATGTAAAGCCAAAGATGCATACACACCCTGATACACACCCTGAATCAGATGCATACACATCTGATTTAGAAATGTAATTCCTTACTTCAAACATACAGTCAGTTATAATACCAGAGGCATGATCAACATAAAAATAAGACTCGTGACATAAATAAAGTCAAAATGTGCGCAATATTTAATATTATAAAATTACTATAATGCATTTTTTTTAAATTGGTAAATGAAAACCCGTCTGCATTTGTAGCAAAAGCACATGCAACGTACTCCTGCGTGTCACACATAAACAAGAATCCCTTTTAGACCTGTTCGTTCTAGTATACGGAGATATAACTTAATAAATAAGAAATTTTCCGTTACATTTCCTTTCCAAAAATACTTTCTTGAAATGATTTTTATTCTTTTGGTATTCTATTTCCGTTCCGTGGACCTACTTGATCATTTTTCGCACCTTCATATCAAGGTTGAAGAAATAGCGAAACTATTTTGAAAATCAAATTAAAAAGAAGTATATGAAATGATACTTTTTTCCCTTTTATTTTTCAAAATAGATATGGTTGAGGATAAGAAACTTTGTGAGAAATTTTGAAATATATCTTGAATGAAATTCTGCAGAAAAAATTCTATGTTTGTAGAGAAAGTTTGGGAAACGAAGTGTGTCTTATGAAATAAATGAATCTTTTACTTGATTTTTTTTTTTTTTTATCGGAAACAAAAGTAAGGAATTTTTTTATTATTATTTTTTTAAGTGAATTGTAATCCAAATGCACACAAAATTGGTAATAAATCATGATAATGTCAAAAAATCATGTGAGATTGAAAAAATAAATTTATATTTAGTTAATAAATTGCATTTTTTTACTATATATTCACGCGTTACTCTAATTTGGATATGTTCCGCTTTTAGGACTTTGATTGAGTTTGGACACCAACAACTTTCCGTTCTTGGCTTAAAACATAAACATTATTATTAAACAAATACCAGGCCATTGACAGTCAGGACATCAGGCAACGAGCTCTCCAATATTTTTTAACAATACAGTCAAAATCATTTAGAGTAGAACATTCGTCCAGGTGAGCAGCAGTCATGTCTTGTCCAGAGTCACACAAGACACAATCAGGTGAATTAGTCAAGTTAAAACGAAACAAATGGGTACTATGACAATCGTGTCCAGTCAAAAGTCTGAACTCGGCCACTGCAGCTGCACGGGGGGATTCCGTGTCACAGTTAGACCCACAAACCACATTCCAGGACCTATCTCCAGCAGCATGGGAAGCCACGCTACGAAACAATTGTTTGAAGATTCTCTTAATCTTTAATTTAGGAGAATGGCAGGTCTCTACAAGATCTTTGAATATCAGTTCTTTTTTTGCCAGTAGGTCCGCCATCTCGCTTCTCCAAAGACCACAATGGGATGATATCCATTGGAAGACAACTATTCCCTGAATCCCCTTAAGGACCACCCTGCAGGAGTTCAGTTGTTTAAAACATAAACAACTGAAAATCTATTAGAATAATTTTATAGTGAATTAATTGAAAATAAGGAAGAACATTTTCTTTATTTGCCCCATTCTGCCGTTTTCTCAACCGATGGGCTCGTTATCTTTTCTGACTGAAGATCAACTTTGAAATCTATAAGAAATGGGGAAACCTCCTTAACCCACAACATAAGTGATCTTTTTTGTTAAATTCATCGTAGGTTGAAGTACTTTACACTTGAGTGGAATTCCCGCACCTGTCAAAAGTGAAGGAAATAAGTCTGCTGAGTCGCTGTCTAAGTAAGCGCGTAACTTGGCCCTCAGCTCTTCCTTCATAACACTAGCAGATATTAACGCAGTGGCCAGGTGCAAATTATTCTAACAGCCCCTAAAGAAACCACTATCTTTGGACTTAAACTGACCAAGAACAATTGCTTCTACAATAGTTAAACTAAAAACTAATGTCTTTAAAATCTACCCTGACGTCACAAGATCCTTTATCAACTGTAGAAATTGCCCACGAGTCCAGCTTTCTCCAGCAAATATTTTTGACTGCCCATTCATTGCAGCAACCATTTTCAAGCTTGTTTTGTTGTTACGAGAACTATTCTACGATCCACCGGCACATGATCAGGTAGCTGCTGTTATCCAGACTTTTGCTTCTATTTAAGACTTTTCTTCTGCACTATTCATAGACACGACAACAACAACGACAACAACAACAACAACATCCACAACAATTAAGTACCAGATATTATAATCCTTCGATCATTACGTTGTCAGATATCGCATTTTTATGCCGTTTTCTCATCGGGTGTCCTCTACATTTCATGATTTATGTCTGTTTATCACCAAACTGAAATTTTTATAAAGTTTTACCCTAAAATTTTTTTTTAGGTATACCTATGAAGTATATATAACGTCTTTTTTCATTTCAATAATACATATATCTTCAGGACTTTGAATTATTAAAAAAATGATTCCAATAACATTTTGTGTCCTTTATAGAATTAAATAAATATTACTGCGGGGAAAAATATAATCTTTTCAATGAATGAAGTTTAAAAACATTTTGTAAAAACAGAGCTTTTGGTGTTGCGAAATATATAAAAAAAACTTAACATGCTCTTTTTGTTTCACTATATTTTTAAATTTTTTCAAACACAGTATCCAATTATTCACATTTTCTAATATTTTACAGTGATCTTCATAAAGAAGACACAGTTGAGGGAAATATAATAAAAAAAAGGTACTTAAGAAAAAAATGCGAGAACCGCCTTAGAAGAAAAGGGAAAATGATAGTATAACCTTGCAACCATATTTTCTAGTTTGTCTCTAAAATTCTCTCCTTTGTAGTCCCCGCCTTGTTCCTTAACCCTAAAAATCTAATATCAGAGAAAAGTGATTTTTCTTCCTCTTTGGTAAATAAAAATTTCATGTATGAAGTTGCTAAAATTCCCAGATAGCGTTTCATGAAAACTTACCTATACCTAAGTTCATAAAAATATCAAATAGAGCATTTGATGCGACAAATACACGAACTCCAAACATTCTTCAAATTTTTAAATTAAAATTTTTAAAAAATCTTTTAAAATCTGATTCAAAATTTATGCAAATGGAAAAAAAAAATCAGTTGGACCTCTTAGTTAGGTAAACTTGAGGGTGTAATCGGCGAAAAAAAAGTCATGATGTCAACAAGCACACATCAGATTGTATAACCTTATAGTAATTTATCTAGTTTCAATTTATTTATATAAATAATCGACCATATTTTCAGATTATCTATAGATTTTGACACGTAAGTCACATGCAAAGTACAAGTACTTAATTCTCGCTGATAAGGAGAGAATTAGAAGTGCACATGAAATCTAACCGATCATTTGATCTGACGTATCTCCCACATGTTTTGGACAAACCCGAAAAAAAAATACAAAAAACCCCGATTATTTCTGCATCTCTCTAAAATCATTCCATTCAGACGCAATAGTTTAGTAAAATCCTTATTGGTTTAGTGGGAATAAATATGTATTATTCTATGGCTGGCCATTAAATAACACTGGGACTAAACTATGTTTCTGAAACGAACAATCAATATGTGCATATGTGTCTTCGAATGAAGATCTTATTTATATAATAGTCAAATTAGTTAAGAATCGGGGATTGGTGAAGTTAATAATTTATTTACTGCCCTATAATAAACATAATCCTGTAGGGAACACATTTTTTGGATGCCACAACATTATGTACCATATGATATGTCTATGGGATGGTGTAGATAAATAATTTAAATGAAAAACACGTGATATATATATATATATATATATATATATATATATATATATATATATATATATATTTTGACACCATGTTTTTCGTGTTATATATATTTATATATAACACGATTTTGGCTTGATTTTTTTCTCTAACTTGAAATTTGTTCGATTATAAAATTAATTTTGCGTAATCCTGACATTGTAAGCTTTAATATTACATCGATAATTATTTTTACGTTAAAATAAATTCATTCATTTGATATGATAAACAGTAAATTAATAAGTTGAAATTTTGTATTACATGATCATATAATCAACTCACAAAACACGCTCCCAAAAAATACCATGAAATTACAGAACATCTGAAAATATTTAAATGATATTTTTTGTAATATCGAATTCAGAAAGGAATCGATGAATACTAGAAATAATAAAAAGATAAACATTCTCTTTCTAAATCAATATTTGTTGTAAATCCGGAATATTTATATTGCTGAAGAGGACACCCAGGATATAATATTGACAGGGCAGATAATAAAATATATTTTTTTCCCGTTAAAGGAATTTCAAAATTGTTTCGAAAATATAAGCACAAGCTTTCGAATTTGTATTTTACAAGGGAAATATTTACGATATTGATTTTAGACTATTACTATCTGTTTTGGCACACGTTGAAAAACTTAATGAACCAAAGTAAGGTGGGTGGATAGCTGTTTTCGCCATTATAAAAGCACGCTTCTTGCACGTACTTTGGCTCTTTTTATTGAAATATTTTAATACCATGTAAACTTCTGGTAGCTAGTAAAAGTGATTTCAGCGTGACAAAATATGCTTTATTGAAAATTTAATACAAATACAATGTAATAATTAGAAAGGGGAAAACTTAAAAGAAAAGATACTTTTTGTTGATAAAAATGTATATTTTCTTGTGTATGGGATTTCTTGTGTAAGAGCATTAAGAAAATCATTACAGAATATACTCGGCATTGTACCTATGCAAGGATTTAATTATACTCTACTATGTGTACGATGTATCATTTATTCTTCGAATGGCATCATTAGTAACATACTTTATTGAATTATAAATAAATTGAACATTCTAATCAATAGAATATAAAACTGGTAACCAGTATCGGGAAAGGTACTACTGAGCTACTCGCCCATTTTTAATTTGGAGATATCCCCATTTTGGGATCTTCAACAGGAAGTGAAGATCCATAGCGACTTTACGCGGGAAGCTCGGACATGGGGCTGCTTTTGAAATGGCGAGTTTTGTATGAAAGAAAACGGTGATTAAACACCTCACGCTATTGCCATGCACTGATTTGGCGACAGGAGACAGTGCCATCTGGTTTTTGACCGACTCCACGGAAGAGTGACAAAATTCTGACACTATTCTGACAGAAATCTTCAGTAGACATGAGATAGTCAATCAATGTGTGAGTACGACTTCTTTCCTTCTCCCCTCTCTCCATCATTGTAAACAGGTTTAACCTTTTCATGGGCAACAACGTCCACCGTTTGTGCGTTGTAGATTCCCCCCCCCCCTCGATTTTTTTTAACCTGAATAATTTTGAAAATTTTCCTATTAAATGTTGCAAAATGTTTTTACTACTTTAAACTAATACCAGATGGCAGTACTAAACTTTTTTCTGCTCATTCAACTGGAATACACTGAATGCAAGTGAGAAAACACTAAATTTAGGCCTTTGCACTGTGCAAACGGTACCCCACAAGGGGTTAAGGAGCTATTGCTTTATAACAATTTTAATTAATATGTTTTGATCGTGTATTAATCAGTTAACCAAGACCTATTGATTTTAATAACATTTTATATTTAATTGTACCTGATACTTCGCCTGCATTATTTAGCAAATGGTGCGGATCCTAACCAGGTTTAACATCCACTATATGATCTTCTAAGTCTGGTAATTATGATAATTATTTATAAGATTAAAGCCGAGTTGCATCATACGGAAGAGAACAATTTACTGTTTGCGATTAGAGTTTGTGAATGCAGTCTTAATTATTTCGTGTTCAATGAAAACCACAAGAAGCGACAAAAAAAATTCACTTTCTTGATTTTTAGTTCTTGGATAATTTAAACAGATAATGAACGTATTTTTATAAATTTTATTGCTGTTTGAAAGCCATCATACTAAACTTATATAGTATGAACATGGTAATTGGGTTACAAGCTTTGGAAAAAAAAACTTTCATGGGTTCCAATTGTATCGGGAATATCAATAATATATCAAAATAGCTTTAACATAGTATTATTTAATCAAATCAAAGAGATAATTCATGAAACCAGTGATTGCAAGATATGTATGTTTAGAAACAAATTCTAATCATCATTTGACTGGTACCAGCATCATCGATCACTAAAAATGATTAGAAAGATGAACTATACAAAACTGAGTAAGACATCATACAAAGAACGCATTACCATAAACTGATTATATTAAAATTTTCCAAAGTAAAATAAATATTATGAGATCAACAAAAATTTGATTCCGGGAGGAAGAAAATTTATTCCTAGATGATATTATAATACAGGAATTTTAATAGATTTTAACAATTAAAACAAAATAAGGTGTATTCAATAGCTAAAAGCACAAATGATTATTAAATTTTATTCACAATTTTCAGCTTTATGCTTTATAATGTCTTAAAAATTGTAATAAGTACTAGTAGGTAATTTTCTTACATTATAAAATATGCTTGGTACCGATATTAGAAAATTTGAAATTATTACTATAAATATTCTGATATTTCATTACAAATATTGAAATGAGTTTATTAGCAGTCTCACAAAGTTATTCATTTAATGAATCCAGTTCAGTAATGAACAACCACTGAGACTGATATTATATTATTCTCAGTTTTAAATTCATACATGTGTTTTCGCATAAGTATTTTAAACTTTTTATATTTAATGAAATTGACTTTCTGTGACATCGATCATATAGTGGGTTATGTTTAGAATACTATGACGACAATGCTTATTCATGAATTAACGATACATTGATTTATTAAAAGTTCAGACACAAATATATTTACACACAAGCATATTAAAATTCATATATTCAAATGACATATACAAAACACAAATATAGCGAATTCTTATTTATGACAAATGTAGGAAATTTAATCCTACTTTTATGTTAAAAGTTAAAATACTTTGCTCCATATTCCTTTCTGGATAATTCCTTTTGGCTTTCACCTTTTATCGCTTTCTTTGTCTATAGCAACTTGGGATTCGCGCCATTATCTCCCGCTTATACAACAGATGAGCTAACTAAGCCATCAACCCAGTTTTTGATCTCTCTTAGAGAATATCAAGCAGGCTATAGAAATTCATTTATATATATATATATATATATATATATATATATATATATATATATATATATATATATATATATATATATCAGAAAAAATCGGTTGTTAATAGTAACTGTCTCAACAAAATGTTACTGAAGATAACGCTCTCATATTGCCAGGACATCACCATTTGTAACAGTTCTTTTATCGAGTATATGAATTTCACAATTTTCCCCTTTCCCCCTTTCAAAGAAAAAAATAGTGTGGTCACTACGCTATAATGGTACTAATCTTTCTGCAAATATGTTAATATATGTTACAAAAGAAATCAGTATCAGTAAAAAAAAAAAAAATAGAGCACAAATAATGAACGCCATGTGAAGTTGTAATTCAAAAGAAAAGAGAGCATATACAGGAAGCACATAATAATGCTAACTCTTATCGTCAAATGAAATGAACTTCCATTTTATTGCGTGAGTACCTGAAATTCGAATGTCAGCCTTGGAGGAAAAATAGATATATTGTAAAGACTATCAGCCTTGAAAGAAATAACTATAAATATTCAATTATTCCAAAATATTATGCGCCTTTTTGAAAAACTGAAATCTTCTGTCCAAATTATTTAAATTTTCATACTTAACTCTACTAATTAAAAATGTCACAACGGTGATGAATAAGTGTGCTTCAAACTCTGATTTCAAAATCAGTAAAAGTAAATTAATATATTTTTTTTATGCTGACACTGTTTACAGATATACCGTGGTGATCCTGGTAGTTCAAAACGATCAGTTCATAATATTTATAACGTTCAGTTCTGGTGGGAAAGTATTTTTTATGGAAACATTCGGTACACAGGATTTTATTTATTGTTTTATAAATAAATATTTATAAATTTATTCATTTATTTGCTTTGTATGTTTCAGACAAATTTTGCTTACCATTTTCTTTCTAGCATTTTGATTCCACATTTTTCATTCCAAAAAAAAAACCTCGGATGGCTAGATAGCGAAGTATTATTAATATTCAGATCATTTTTTTAAATGAAATATGAATTGACTCATTAGATTATTTTGTTATGAGGAGGTGTACGTTTTCAGGTAACATTGCGTACAATGAGCTGAGAAAAATTTACATGGAGTTAATATCTATTGAAACTTAGAGAAAAAATCCAGTACTTATCCTTTGGGCTACGTACTTGCTATTTTGTGTAGTCTACGTGTTATTTTTTTAGTCTACGTAGTGTTTGTGTAGTCTGCGTGTTTGTGAAGACTATGTGTTTGTGAAGACTCCGTGTTATTGTGTAGTGCACTTGCTATTTTAACAATTTTGTGTAGTCTACGTGTAGACGTTGCTACAACGAGAAGTTCGCAAAAGAATCTGATTTAAAATTTTATTATGTTATTTCAGAAACAATATTACAAAAAATATAGATACAGAGATTTATTCTGTATTCATATTTTTCGAAGAACTTACGAATTTCTTCTATATAGTTTATAATTTTAGAAAAAAAACATAATTTCATTTTATTTAAAGTCAATATTTGCATTAAAAAATTCAGTTTGTAGCTGATTTTCTTTTAAAATTATTAAAAAGCGAAATTGAAAGTTTTGTGAATTAAAAAAACATAAATTTTTTACTTGTTTTGATACTGAAACCGTTTTTAAAATAAGCTATTATTTTAATATTGGTAATAAATATTATTTTCTAAAGTTATTTTGTAAGTTTACTAACAATTAACTAAGATTTAAGGAAGTTGTTTCGAATTCATTCTACATAATCTCCTGTTTTTCAGTTTATCTTTTTCATACATTCTAAAGGCAAGGATAATAAATAATTTTTCATTTATATATATATATATATATATATATATATATATATCTTTATATATAAAAGGCAAAGTCTGTGTGTGTGTGACCGAGTTTTTGTCTGCTCGCGGCGCAGCGCAAAGACGGTAGGTCGGACAGTCTTGAGATTCGACACGAATATGCCTCCCGAGGTCTCATTATGCACCTAGAAGCCCTTTTTTCGATTTTTTAATTAGATTTTCCGTAATTAAATATTTAGTCGCGATTTGGAGCTCCCGGACGAGTAAAAGCCCCGTAAATCCTAACGTATCCGTCGAAGAATTTGTTTTTTCGGACGAGCCTATACGGGAAAGATGACACTATACGGAAATCACAATTAAAATTGTCTGTCTTAATTTATCGATTAATTGTGATTTTTTTTCGATCGCCTGTACGCACCCGTTTTTCGGAAAAAAACGCGATTTTGTCCGTGACCCTTTTTTCCAAATTGTCGAATCGATACGTAAATGTCCTTACATTTTTACGAAATTTTTATCTCAGAGACCCTAGACATCACAGTTTCGAAAGCCAGAACCAAAATTAATTTACAAATTGTAGTTATTTTTTAATAATTTATTTTATGATTCGGAAACTCTTGCGAGAAATCTCATTTTGGAGATTTCGTTCTTCATTTCCGGACGAAGGTAAAATAGGAGAAAAACCAGTTTTTCGACGTCATGCACGTGATGTGGTGGGGCGTTTGTTTTCTATGAGGGATTCGGTGGTTAAAGGAAATCGATTACTATTGCAGTGATAATCGATTAAAAAATCACATTTAGTAATGCCGTAATTTTTTTGGCCAGCACTTAGTTAATATCATATAATTTGTGGTGTATTTGTGGAAAAAATCTATGAAGATTTCAAAGAATTTCAAAGAATGTGGAGGATGTGATATATTCGCTTTCAAGGAAATCGATTACTATTGCAGTGATATTCGATTAGTAACCCTATGTCAAAAATTTTGCCAAAATGTGCCAGAAAGGATTAAATTTATATGGGTAAAATAATGTATCGTGGTGAGGAAAAGGATGACAGCGACGCCCATTAACAAAGGATTAAGGCTACTAAAAAATTGGTAATTACACTACCCGAGCAAAGTCGGGACGGGTACAGCTAGTATATATATATATATATTTATTTAAGCGGATGCACTTGTCGTCAAACATTCGCCTATACAACGCTGCAGTTTACTATTAATTTTATTATGGGGCACCATACAGGCAGACAGCACTACCCCCTATGAAGGGACGACGCAACGGAGGCAATTTTCTTGGTGCGACGCCGGGATTCGATCCGATCACCGCCAGCACCGAAAACCAGCACACTGTACCACTGAGCCGCTACAAGCCGCACACGTAAATATATATATATATATATATATATATATATATATATATATATATATATATATATATATATATATATATATATATATATATATATATATATATATATATATATATATATATATATATATATATATATATATATATATTATTTATCACTAATAGCGTTGTTATCCAACAATCATTCAACAATCAATTACCATTTTAAAAAATTATTTTATTGCAAGATGATGCTTCGAATAATAAAGGTAAGACACTTAGGTCATATCTAAAGAAAACCGCTAGCATTAAAAATCAAAGTCAATACCCAGGTGTTAATAATTCAAAATTTATCTGATACCTTCATTTTTAAAACTTTTTGTGACAAACATACCATCTAAGTATACTATGTTACATCTTACCGTTCAACATCATCCTATAAACATATTTTATTTGCCTGGATAAATTCCATACTACCATCAACTCTTAGGTGTTTTAATAGATGACCCTGTAAGTTTCTGGTAGGTATGATAGATTACTAAGAAGATTTTAAACTTTAGGTGTCGCTATTTTATAAAACGCCCACATTCAAGATGCTTGATTGTAATTAAGCATGCTACAAAATTTATTGCAAAGGATTCTGTAAACTTTTAACAAAATTATGCTAAAAGGAAAACCTGGGTTGTGTTTAAATGGAATACTTCAGTTTAAAATGTGTTTTGAAAGCACTTAAAAAGACCATATGTTTCATTTAACCCCGCTTTAGAAATTGTGACAAGCACTATTATCTGGCATGAAATTTAGATACGGCCGTTTGGATTTAAAGTATTCTGAGAGGCAAAGATTACTTTATCGTTATTTATTGTATTAGTAGATTCCTCCATTTTCCTTAAATTTACGAATGTCAATGCATTGAAAATAGATGGTAAAATACAATTTATAACATCTAACTGCACACAAAGAATGAAACGTGGGCTCATAAACTACTTTTTCCTATATAATAATATTTGTTATTTCGCACAACAAATACAGAGCGAATTCTAAGTATCTGTATATTTTTACCCAATGAAATTATTTGGTACGGTGTACAGGATGATGCATTTTATTATTCGAGCATATAATAATAGTTACACGAATCGATTAACTAAATGTGCAATTAATAAATAAGACTGTTCTGTATTTAAATTTATAGATCCTGTCTGTAGTACTATATTCAACGACATTTTATAATGTACATTAATGATTGAATGAATTATGATCACTTTTCCATAATGTGAATTCGATGCAATCATCGATTTCAATTGTATCTAATATAGTCATCCGTTGTATAGAAGATATCGGATTATTAAGGAGTACGAATTAATTTGCAGATGTAACGGTTTACATAGATATTAGCAACGGGAATATATTCCAAGGACTCCTCAAGAGTCGATCGTCATCATGGCGACGGATGATTACGGTAAAGTTTAGCATTGGACGTTATGAGTGCAAAGGAATACTTTATTCGGGATTAAAGAGTGTTGAATAGTATTTCAATGAATAGTGCTAAATGCATACGCTAACTGTGAACGCTTAATGTTTTTGTTTTTTGTTTTAAATTAAAGTTGTAAATCATGTGCATCTACAATTATTCCGCCAAATATATATTATCTGCCTAAGGAAGTCTAATGGTATCCCGTAACCTTTAGTTACTACGGGTGCTCGGGTCGAATCCCGACAAGCGCCATTAAATACCTCCGCTATATATGGGCACGTCAAATTCGTAGACCGGAAATTCCCTCTATGATGTCAGAGAGGGTGGGAAAGGGTACGATCCCTCCGTATGCCAATCTTAGGGATGCTCGGACAAAATTGTGTGAACACCCAGCTAAGACGGACCCCGACCCTTGTGGTGCTAATATAAACCGGAGCCTCACACTTCCGCCTGCTAAAGCCTATATGGACTTGGTCTGACACTTCCGGCCAAGGGAATTAGAAAGCAGAACAGCAAGATTATCTATTGAGGATGCACCAAAGTTTCAAAGACCATACAATAAAGATTACTGTATTCATACTGTATGCTACATGCGTTTTCATACTGTTTGATTGACAGCTAATTTTAAACTTCTTACCCTGGGACGTTCTCAAGTCCGTTAAAAGGGACTATTGGGAACTAAAAATATATTTTTAAATAAAAATATCTGTAAATGTTAATGACCTATGTATAGGAACTTTAAAGGTAATGCCCTTATGTCAATAATGTCTACCAATGTAGGCAGCAGTAATAATTCTGAAGTGAATATTGTTGTTGTTGTTGTTTATGCTCTTTGACTGACATGTAACTTCAGGTAAAGTCCCGAAGGATATGGGCGATGAAGGTGCGGCTCCGGTTTTTAATAGCACCGCAAGGGTCGGAGTCCGACTTGGCTCAATGACCGGTCCCGTAATTTTGAACCGAGTCAAATGACGAGACCAGAACACTTGACCCCGCACCTCCAGAGGTGAATTTGAGAACTTGGAGGACATTGTAGCCACGCCCTATTTTACGTTCCCCGGCCACCATTAGTGAACACGGTGGTAGATTTGCAGCGACGAGCATAGAAACCAGGGACGTTCAGATCACTGGACCGCTGCTCTTTCCAACCGGGCCACCACGCCCAAAGTGAATATTAAACAGGACTTATTGAAAAATTCTTTTTGCAAAGAACACTGAGAAAAAAATGTTCAAAATACACACCGAAAATTAGAAAGTTGCCGGGTTATGAAAACCGTGATCATTTATAGAAGCATCACTGTTCAACAAGTATTCTTAAATAAATTCCAAAAATATTTTACGGGTACATCTTGACACGTTCACAAGCCTGTACTCTTTCTTCTTGACACCTAGTAAAACTTCTTTCTGTAAATCATACAATTGATGGTCAATAAAATGTTTCCCATTTTTATAACTAAGCTCTTCGAACAGTCATTTACAAATTTTGGAATCAGTAAAGTAAGGCCATGAATCCATCCCTGCTGGTTCCAAAAATGTCCGCTTTTAATTCGATGTATTATTGCAGGGCTTATGTTTAATTTCTTCGAACTTTGAATCATTGTGAATGTAAACAAAGTGTGACCACTAACTATTTTTTCGAGCGTTTACTATGATGGCATATTTTGAGATGATAAAATTGTATACCGAATGGATTTCTCCCTTTGCAAACAATAATGGTTTCAGTCTATAGTTACTTTTGTGCAGAATTTATTTGATAAACATAATTTAGAAATGTAAGTCACCGACTGGTTTCCTAGTTCAAACGATTTTTTTAGTTACAAAGAATTTTCGAGATGTTTTTGTACAACATATTAAGAGGCTGGTCTCACATATCATCACCATTGCGAAATTGATAGATTCGCTGCAGACAATGCAATCGATGGCTGAGTGGAGAAAAATTAACTACAGTCGAACCTCCATATATCGAACTTCCCCATATCGAAATTTTCTATATATCGAAATCTTAGCAAATCTCAATGTTCATTAAATAGAAAAACTGTTTCTATATATCGAAAAAATCTCTATATATCGAAATTTTTTCACGACATATTGGGAGATTGTATTCCACTTTAGACTAAAATCTCCCAATTTTTGGCGTTTGAAACAATACGTCGTGGACTTCAATTCGCGGAAAATGTCCCTGATGAAGTTTTTAGTGGACTGAATAAATGCGAGCATTTCTTTGATGAACTTTCCGCAAAACTGTCTGTTCAGCAAGATATTAGTAGTTTTTTTTTAAAGAATGTAACTGTGATCACTGTAACCACTGTCTGGATTGTTTTTTTAAAGGTATATAGTACTCAATAAATCCTTGATATTAATTCATTTTTTAGTTATTAACTTTCATTTAATGTGACTCGCATATAAATTAGAAATGGAGTTTCGTATACGAAAATTAGCTTTAATTTTAATGTTTTAGGAGAATTATGATAAAACTAAGATCAATTCTATATATCGAAATTTCTATATATCGAATTTTTTTCCGGCATTTTGATACTTCGATATATGGAGGTTCGACTGTAATTGGTATTAAATAAACATTTATTATAGATTGATCACTAGTGTTCTAAGATTTAAATAGTCACTTATTTTACTATCTGTATGAAGTTAAAGAAATTATATTTTTAGATAGGAAACATTAGTTCTAAACAATGTGTGAGATTGGTGATCAAATATTCGTTTTACCTCTGATTATGCACCATTGTCAAAATACCTACAAAAGAAGGAAATAGTGTAAATTTGTAGTGCCATTTATTACGTAGTATAAGATATATTTCCACAATTTAATAAAAACAAATTTTCTTGGATTGTTGGTTAGTTGAGATTTTTTAAATCCCTTTTGCAGCTCGAGGGTAAAATTTAAAGGTCTACAGTTAAATGTGATATATATATATATATATATATATATATATATATATATATATATATATATATATATATATATATATATATATATATATATATATATATATATATATATATATATATATACATACGAGCACATATATATAGATACATATATACATAACACATATATACCTATATACATACAAAGGAATTAAGCAACAATAATTAATCCTATGTTAATAACACGCGGTAGTTTCGTTAGAAGAGACTACCTCAATTGTTGTTTTTCTCCCCATGGATTTTTAACCACTTACTGCGTTAAATCAATATCAAGACAATGGTGGTGCAGTGGAATGCTACCGTAAATTTCTCTATGTATTCAAAAGAATTCAAATTATTCGTACTTTTTCGTTTTAAAACTCATTTACAAGGTGTCAGTATTATTCAATGTGCTGTGAAACCTATTTACGACGTTGCTTATGACTTGAAACATTTTTTAATACACCTGATCGGTTCTCAATGATATGTCTCTTTACTTCCGCACAAACAGCCAATAAGACCTTATTTAGAGTTCCGTTCAATAAATATATTATAAAGAAAAATAAGTCGATGCATCAGAGAATAAACAGCTTTTTTGCTAATAGCTTCGATTGCTTTGATACGTGCACTGTCCCATAAAAAAATATTTGTGAATAATATATACACATTTCTATGAAATGATTGCATATACAGTTTTAAGTCCCTTATCCAAGCAAGCACCAGTGAAACCAGATATTCAAGTCCTTACTATGAAAATGTCGTTATCGAAGTAAAAAAAATTAATGAAAAATGCCAGAAGCTAGCTGGATGAATCAATATTGACTCATAGTCCTTTAAAACACCCTTTCGATTCTAAAGTTTCGGATAAAATGTAAATCTATGGTCAATGTTATTCCAAAACATATCGATCAGAGTTCCGAAAATATCAGACTCGATATTTTTCCTCCATCCCTAGGTTACATTTGCCAATACTCTTTGATCTTTTGAGATTTTTGACTTATGATAATGAAATAAAGCACGGAATATTTTCTTTTAAATAGAAATTTCAAGGATGCATAAATTACAAGTAACTTCGATAAACATATCTTAAAATTTAAGAAATATACGTGGATTGGAACGGGGATAGTTCAAACAGCTTTGACAAAGTGGAACTAATGAAATATTGTAAAAAAATATTTGATTTATCGCATAGACACACAACGCACAAAAAGGGGTTTTGCTTTCATATTTTAAATAACCTCGAGTGTCATGGTTTATATTCAGTATGTAATGCAGGTTAGTAATTCATGAAGCTGTTTTTGCGATAAAAGTTTAATAGAAATATTATTCAAAAGAAAGTGATTGAAATAAAATGATCATAAATTAGGTTCTGTTTCAGTAAGCAGAAAACACACACATGCATAAAGGAAAAAAATTTCAGGTAGTTTCTTCTAACGAAACTACCGCGGGTTATTAACGTAGGATTACTTATCGTTGCTTACCTCTTTTGTATGTGTATATGTATGTATGTGTTACGCATATATATATATATATATATATATATATATATAATATATATATGTCAAAATTTTAACGCATTTTGGTACATTTCTGTTTAACCGTTTACTGCTTGTCAAAGCGATACAGACTTGGTTTGACACGCTGCCAAAATTATTACTCGCGATGACGGATGGACGGACGGTTTTAGCGTCTGAAATTTTGCTTTCCGGAGGACCATTATGGTGGAACGTAATCCTATGTTAAAAACTCATATAGATCCGTTAAATAAGCTTGTATTCTTCGCATGACCCCAAAAAAAACAGCAGTTTAATAATGTAAAGTGCATGATGCTGGTGTATTATACATAAAGTGATAAAATTAGACTTAATTAGTTTTGCTTCATGCCATTTTTTTTTATCTACGGATTTAGCAACTATGCAGTATTTCAGTTTTTTACTTTCGGTAATCTGGGGCTTACATAGAAAGGAACGCATTGTAAACAAATCAGAAAGAAGAGGGTAATGGTTATTGAAACAAAATAAGTTTTCGGTGTAAAATTAATGCTGTATTACAGACATACATAATTCGTAGCTTTACCTGTCGCTCTATTTTAAAGTTTTATTTTCAATTCGCATGATCAAAATAATGAAAGAAACACCGGTGGGCAGATCTACAAAGGACAAAATATTGTTATTGCGGAAAACACAAAGCAGTATGTGAGGATGTTCTGTAAGAAGTATAGGATTTATCTTCTACACGATAAATTACAGGATCAATAACGGCAATTCAAATATTTCTGATGAAAAATTACAAAGCCCATGTTTTATCGGATTTTCTGAACAAAACAATAAGACGAAAACTATAAATGAAGGCCTTATCTGAATAGTAGTCCAACTCCATTCTTTTTCATTTTCAGATACAGATCCTTAAAGTCTAATGAGTGCTGAGAAATGACTGTTGAAGTCTGATTTGTAATGCCCTCTGTTGGCAGCAGAAATAAGCTGGAGTAAAGTGTACCAGTGTAAAAACAAGATAGAAATTACTTGTATGGACATAAAAGTGAGGCTAACTCCATTTGTTTAAAATTGGAGTCGGACCACTATTCAAATAATGCGTTCAAATAATGGCTTGAGAACATGGTCAAAAGAAAGTGGACTCAAATAGGAAGATAAATGTGAAAATGGTATGTTTTCCCATTCAGCGTTATACCAAGAATTTATTGTCAGTGAAAGAAGTGACCGCGGTTTTGTAATTCGTCTTCAATGCGAAAAGCAGTTGTACAGTGAGGCAATCACAGCCAGTATCTAGGTTAAATATGGCAACAGTCAACATAAATATAAAAACATTTATTATCTTCAAAATATTATATTTTATTACACTTTGTCCTTTACACTATAGGGGGTCCTGGAGCCTTTTGACACTGACGGTGGGAGGAGCTCCGAAAAGACTTAAAACTAATAACTTACAATTTGACACTGAGTATAAAACACATTAGTTCAAACGCCCTACTCCATATATAATACGAAGCTCATCAATCACTATTCGTGTTTCAAACATTCATTTCAAATATTAAATATGGATTTAAAATATCCATACTTTTAATATCTGACTGTGGAAAGAATGCGTTATGTCGGGATTTAAACAAAAATATGCTGAAGATAATCGGAAAAGAACATAGTTATTTAAACTGCTGGAGAATGTTCATAAACGCTTTAGTAAAAGCAAATATTGGCTCGCTGTTTCGTCTTCGGAGAGGCCACCATAAATTTTATTGATAAAACTACTGTCTCGCTCTCGCCCGGGAGGCGATAAATCAAGCTGCAGGTCTTTTCAGATGCACATGCAATTCCCAAATAAGAAAATATTTGGATATTAATAAAAATACTGCTCTCAGATGGCGCTGTCAGATGTCACCAACATAAGTAATTTTCGCGAGCCTTTTCAAAAAATTAAAAACCTCCTCATTTTTACCTTTTAACTTTTAATTGTTTCATTTCCGATTTGGCGCTGTAAAATTTATTCCGGCTTCAGAGCAGGAATTTTGCGATTTCTGTAGAGTCTAACAAACATAGGTTTGTGGGAAAATTACTGAGGTTGAACACAAGGAATTACAGTTTGTTATCAGAAATTTATATCCCGCTATTTACTAGAAACGGATATTTCGGAGTATGTGGAGTGTTGTGTTGGATTATTCAAGGGCTGTTCATACTCTTTATTATTTTGTTCTCATGTGAATATGTTTCGAGAAATATCATACATTATAAATTTTGGGCATTTTCATTTGTTTATTGATAAATTTATGACGAAAGTTATTTATTTAAAATAGAGAAAGCTTTACTTAAGAATTCATTAATTCTAACATAGAATAACGAATTTTATATCGGAGCACAATTTCTGCAATGTATGTTTCAATACCTGGATTAAATTAAGTAAATTAGAGATTCCAGTATTATATCAACTCAGGAAGGTATTCCTTTGGAAAAATTATGAATGCCAACAGAGTAGGTTATTGATTACAATTGTATAACATTTGTCGTTAATTAATGAAATTTAAGAGTGAAGACAGATTTAAAAGGAGATGTTTCAAAATCTTGATTAAAATTAGTTTATTTCATTGTATGGAAGGGAGACTTAAATCAGGAATTTACAGACCGGTAAATGTTGTATATTTGTTTTTCAAATAACGTAAAACATATTGTAATATTTGAGTTTAGTTTGAAACACGGTAGAAATCCTAACTTTTATGTTAAATAAAAGCCGAAATAATTTTTTTAACTCAGTATCAGCCATTTTTCAGTCTAATTTAAGACTTAGAAAGTAAATTAAATAAATATTTTTATTTCATATTTAATTTACAATAAAAATATAAATTTAAAATTTTGTTATTTCATTTGTTCAAAAGATGACATTCATAATGAAACAGTTTGTTCATTTTTTTCTATGTCATAGATGATCCAGAAATTGAATAAATGCACTTACAGATAGTTTGAATTCAGTGTAAGTTACTGTCCAAGAAATATGCTCATGGATTTACAAATTAATACAGAAATAGAAGAGAGTATACTCAATTATATAAGAGTAAACACAGATTTAAAAGCAAATATTTCAAAATATTGATTAAGATTAGTTAATTTCAATACATGGAAAGCGAACGTAGATCGGGAATTTATAAGGAGAATTTATATGGATAACTCAAACACTTAATACATTTTACATAAAACATAAGTAATTTCGTCATGATACGTAACTATTCCTAATGATAAAAAGTAGATAATTGAAATAATAATTGAAATATTGAGACGTATAATAATTGAAATATTGAGACATAATAAGCATTAACTATAAATTATACTCTCAAGTAAAGTCATATTGAGGAATAATTCATTTCTCTTATGTTTTTGGTCAAACTTTTCTTTTAAATTAAGAATATATTTTAGTTCTAACCAGTTGGATGTTTAAATTGTGTTGATAATCACACTTTACCCATAAAATAATTACCGTATCACTTCACAATAACTTCAAACACAATGCGAAATTTTCTCTAGCGAACAATATAGTAAACATTAATAATTGCTGACGATGAGAAGCAGTTTTCATTTTTCTGCATATTAACACCATCAGCAGATTTTCAAACAGCATTTGTATTATTGCACGGTAAGAACATAACAATGTACGTGATAAATGCGGTCATTTCTAATGCAATCACATAAACACATTTAACAAAAGCTATTCAGAAGTACTTTAGGTGGAGAATATTTTAGAATGTTTATCAACAGATAATACCTTCCTTTTATAAGAAATGAATCACAAAATACCCTACTTTACTATCAAAGTAATAAATTTCGTGAAACGTTTTCAAAGTCTTTAACGTTAACGACTCCCTTGTGCATTGTTTTGTATCTTGCAAACTATTTAAAACGGGATCAAACTCCTCCAAAGAATAGAAGGTGAGGAAATATTTCCAGTTTTCTATTGTTTGAACATTAAGATACGTATCTACAGCTGTAACTACTCAGTTGCGTTGATACAATACCATTTTGTGTAACATTTTCCTTTTAATTTATAGAGGTGTATACGGCATTTAAACAAGGAATAATTCTTTAATCTTCTTTATACGAATTGCATTCAAATTTATTAAAAATGCTATCGAGATATTTTATTTTCTTATAAGTCTGTTAAAGTAATCATTTTACGTAATAAAATTCGATATTATTTAGCAAAGGGGATTAGAGAGAGAAAATGCATTTTTCTTATAAGAAAGAGTTACATCCAGTTCCAGGAAAAATAATTACAGTTTCAATTTGTGTATTTAAATTAAATATTTATGAAGCGTTTTCTGCGATAGCAATTAATATTTTACAGATAATTGTAATTTGAAGAGTGCAATAAAAATATATGAGTCACAAGTGGGGAATTTGCAAAAATTAAACGACGTCTTCATCGGAATTCTAAATTTTAAATACAGAGTTATCGAAAAGGGTGTGCATGATTTCAGTTGTGCATACCGGGAACAACAATCGACCGATCAGATTTTGCGTAGCATCTGTTGGTATGCTACCTCTGGGAGTTTAATATTTACATGTCATGGTGGATAAATTGGTGGCGCAGTCATGGCGCATGGCCATGACTGCGCTGGGGGCATGCACCGATGCTGTATAGTCGCACTCCCTCCTACACGGGTTTTGACGTTGAATAGGAAGGGGCGGTTCAATTTTATGGCCACTAAAAACAACCGATTTGACTCCTGTAGATTTTTTTCTATGGGGTTACCTGAAAATCATTGAGTACGCTGAGAAGATCGGGGACTAGGCCATCTATCGGACAAAATCACTGCTGCAATGGTGACTGCTCCTGCTATGCTTGATAGTACCGGAATGGAGATTGACATGACCTACATTGTGCAAAGTGACGAGATGTGCTCATATCTAAACCTATCAGGGGCTGTCCAAAACTTGATCCGTTTCTGTATCTTTTGATGAAAAAATAAACGCCATGAGGTCTATTTCAAGGTTCTTTATTTCCCGTTTCAATCACGGACAACTTTTACGATGACCTTGTACAAAGGCCAAAAATCTAGGACATTAGCAGTTAATACCAGAGTCTGGGAGTTCCAGTCCCACAGTTGGCATGGGTGTTTGTAGGCTTTTGGAACCAGCTTTAAGCAGAAGGCCCCGGTCTAATTACCCCTCTTGCAGCAAAAAAAAATGTATATATCTAAAAAAATCAATTAATCATCATCATTATATATATAAAATATTCACAATTGCAGAGAAAATAACACTGCATAAAACTTAATGAGAGACGCATCTCTACAAGCACACGATTTATCTAAAAATGATTATTCTTATAGCATACACACACACACACACACACACACACGTATATATATATATATATATATATATATATATATATATATATATATATATATATATATATATATATATATATATATGTATATATATACATATATATATATATATATATATATATATATATATATATGTATATATATATATATACATATATGTATATATATATATATATATATATATGTATATATATATATATACATATACGTATATATATATATATATATATATATATATATATATATATATATATATATATATATATATATATATATATATGTATATATATATATATATATATATATAAATATATATATATATATATATATATATATATATATATATATATATATATATATATATATATATATATATATATATACAGGGTGTCCATAATTAAAGTCCCACTTTAAAAGGCTGCAAAAAAAGAACCACTGGTCAGAATGACTTCAAATTTGAACTGAATATACTGGAAGAAGGAGAAAACGATTTGGCATAATAGAAAAAAAGTTCCAAAATGTTACAGCGCCCTCTATTGATACATTTTGGAACTTTTTTTTATTATGCGAAATCGTTTTCCCCTTCTTCCAGTATATTCAGTTCAAATTTGAAGTCATTCTGACCAGTGGTTCTTTTTTTGCAGCCTTTTGAAAGTGATACTTTAATTATGGACACCCTGTATATATACCGGGTGGGCAAAAAGTCCGTATAAACATTAAAAATTCATAAAAACCCGAAAAATAACCAAAATATAAAAAAAAGGTTTGCAGGGTTACCATCGCGAGGTTAAGGAATTTTTTTTGAGACAGGAAAAAAAAACTCAAAAATCAGCCAACAGGTGGAGCTGACTTACATAAGTGAAAGAAAAGATACGCAAATAACAAAAAGAAAGCTTCTAAATCAATTATTGCAGCAGCAGGTGTTCCACATGACCCCCACCACAGGGGATAATACATTGCAGGCTAGTCACAAATCCAGCAACGGCTGAGTGCAACAGGTCTGGATGTATATATGACAGCTCTTGGTGGATCGCGGAACAACGGTGAACTTGTTGTGGATTAAGGGAGCACGTTCTCATACCTTTCTCATTTGCATATTTCCACAGAATTCGCTCGTACGAGCACCATTTGTCGACTGTTTCAGTTTTTTTTTTCCTGTCTTAAAAAAATCCCGTGTCCTAGGGATGATAACCCTGCAAACCTTTTTTTTATTTTTGTTCTTTTTCCGGTTCTTATGAATACCTTTTGAAGAACACTCGGAACCGTTTCACCGAAGAAACTTTGTCGAAGGGAAATTGGTTGATTTTTTTAGTCGTAGCGGCAAATAACAAAGTTCATAGCGACGGATGATACGAGCGGTGTCTCCAAAGAGGAAAGATGTTCTCAGAAGTTTTAGCCGGAAATAGTGGCGATATTACATTTGCGCTGAAAAAAAAAAAAACTCAGTTCGTTGCGACTCCTGGCAACTAACTATCCTGGATAATAGTACTTCAAATCATTTCTACTGACACATGTTTGAGTCGACTCTCTTTTATTTAAAAAAAAGGTGCTACGTAGTCATAATGCTTACAATTAATACATAAATATCATAGATGAATCTTTCATCAACATTACAAGCAAGTACTCCTCCACAAAGTGTAAAACTGGCAAAAACATGGCTAGGCTGGATAAGTTTTTAAGTCTAAGTCAAGTCAGATAGTATATCTGATAAATTTCTTTTGAGCCGAGCAAAAGAGGAAGCGAGGGCCACCAGAGAAAACGAGAACCAAACCTCGCCAAACGCTGAAGCCTACAAAAGGTAGAAAAGAAGCAGCGCATTAAGTAAAAGAGCGAGTAACGGCGAAAACTGGTAGGCGTGTACCAATGACGTGAAGACGTGGGAACATAAGACATGCTCATTGGCTGTGCAGGTGAGACCTGGCGACTTATGACATCTGGCGATTTCGCGCCAACGCGGTTGTTTTCAAAAGCTGCACGAATACACACGATATTGCCACACTTAGGTGAAACTCAATACGCATAGAAAAAGAACAGACGAACGTCACTATGGGCGTTACGTACCAGAATAACACAGTGCATGAAAGGAGGTTCCCATATCGTATGCTGAATGTTAGCACGACATAGGAAACCGTAAATTTAAAAGTAGCCCTGGGAAAGAACCGTAATGGTTTATTTCAACAATGTCATGCCGATTCAACTTACGCACAGGTGTGCATGAAAGAGCGAGACATCGTTAAAATGAATACCACCTTGAATTCAAAAGATCAGGACTAAAGAAAACACCTCCCACTGCTAAGATAAAATACCTACCCTGACAGAGTTAGATTTTAACAAGTTGTTAATTAATTTTAAGATTTGAATTAAGATACAATTACTACACATTAACTGTAGCGATAAAATCCACGCTACACCCGGGGTAATATATATATATATATATATATATATATGTGTTAAACTTAGTCAATCCATTTTGCACTAAGTGCTAAATAGGTGAGAAAACATATGAACGGGGTATCGGACTACGATGGGAAGAGCTATTTAAGTAATGTTCTATTGGTATTTTTCTTTGGTCTTATATAAGTTATACTTATAGTTTACACCGTTTTTAACCTAAAACGATTTCGGAAGCAATGTACTACCCGAGGTTCTTAATTTGTTTTTACTTATTTAGCATCTGCAGTCAGGATATCCAAACGAGGGGGGAGGGGTCTTAGACTCCACACTTAAGTTCTGGTTGTCGTAGTAGAGTGGAGTTTCAAAATCATCGCTTGTCTAGCATCAACAATTTTATCCATTTACAATGAAATTTCCCATGTATTGACAGAGGAGAATATAAGATAAACTTCAAATAATTTTTCCTTTCGTAAATACTTCTTTTAAACCGGAAAATTTTCCTTTAAAGCACAAAACTTGTATATTTATATTCATAAATTTACATCAATCCTTTTTGCACACAAAGTGTTCAGTAGGTCAGAAGACATATGTACGGAATGTCTGACCACTATGTAAAGAGTTTTTAAATAAAATAATATTTGTATTTTTCTTCAGTCTCGAAGTACTAATATGAATTTTAAATATCGCTTACTCCATTTTTACCTAAAATGCTATTTTGGGAGCAATGAATAAAACAAAGCTTTAAATCTCTTTAAAAATCATTTTGTTGTCTGCCCATTTTATATCCGCAGTAAGGATGACCGAGCGGTATAAGGTGCCAGACTTAAACTATTTCTCTCTTAAAAGAGCGACGTTTCAAGCCCCATTCCTGGCAAGCATGACTTTTTTAATCTATTTACATCGAAACCTCTAAATTATTTACAGAAATTAAAATATGGGTAAAACCTCAAATAAATGAATATATATATATATATATATATATATATATATATATATATAAAAACTTCTCTAGCCCACCACCCCTCTAAATGGCAATATTTTGTTCAGAACTGAGTTAAAGACTCTACCGAGATAATGTTCTAGAAGAAAACTTTCATTGACGGCCACCCCTCAAAACGACCACTTATATTCTGAATCATTACTTGCCGCCAAACAGGAGTTTAGATATATATATATATATAGATAGATAGATAGATATCTTTTGAATTATTATTCCTCGCGTTACCTTATATTGATTAATTGCGGGTGCTGTATACTATGTTTTAGTAAAATTAAGTTTTATGGTTTCTTTAGAAAGTATTGTGTTCCAGATTCCCTTAAAATGCATAAAATAAATCTGTTGTGTTAGGTAAGGAAATATACGATAGAAACAAACATATAAAACTTTACTTTTTTTATTCCCTTAGAAATAGTTAAATACTTGTACCATTTTTATTATTGATTATTTAATACATTATAAATAACATCTTAGAATTTATTATCTGATATCATTTACTAGACGTACCTTAAAGGTATTTTTCTGCAACTCAAAAGTTAATGATTACATCAAAGCTTTGCTTATGTGCGCAAATTTGCATTTACTTGACTTTCGTACGAAGAACCGGGGTAATTAAGTGCATCGCAATCCATCTTCTAAAACTGAAAACTTTTAATTTAAAGCATACTTT
Organism: Dolomedes plantarius; assembly: GCA_907164885.2. Lineage (NCBI taxonomy): Eukaryota > Metazoa > Arthropoda > Arachnida > Araneae > Dolomedidae > Dolomedes > Dolomedes plantarius. The sequence goes on along the minus strand of OU015500.1, from coordinate 91,408,951 downwards.
CTTTTGTCCTTCGACCTCCGGATAGCGACTTTAAAAGCAATACACAAGAGACATGATGCCTAAACGTATATTTGTGAAAGCTCTTTGAAGCAGGTCAACAGTCTGATGGAATTTTTACTGTATATTTTGCGCTGCATTTACTTTGTGTAAATAGAGGGGAGCCTCAGCGTGGCGTGTAATAACTTAGGCCGTGATGTTTGTTTATTCCTTGACCTGTGCAGTGGATTTTTCTCAAAAAGTTTTCCAGAACCCCGTTAGATATTTTAAACAAGCCATATCCCTTTGAAATAAAATCGTATTTACTGAGAGGCATTTTCAGTGTGTAACGATAACACGCGTTTCCCATTAAACTTCTAACCATTTATAGGTTATTGAAGAATTAAATTTTATTTCAATAATACATGGGAATTAAGCTTTGCTTTAGATGAAGTTTAAACATATTAGGAATACGTATCACTGGGGATTATGATTTGGAATTTGCCCTTCTTTGTTTTGACTTAAGGGAAGATTTTCTTTGATGACTTTTGATTCCATGACTATATTTTATCAAAAATCTGAGAATTCTTATGTTTTATGTTTTTTACAGAAGTTACGTTACCAGGAAAAAAAAAACACTACTTTCTGAAAAGAAAAAGTAAAGGGTTACGTTTTCAGCCGACAGAGATAACAGTAATTAGATATGAAATGAATCTATCATGCATTTTAATTTTTATATTGATTGCACTATAAAATATAATCGAAAACCTCTTTAGATCTGATTACCTCCCATAGAAGATCTTATATTTTTGGAACGGTATGGTACCAAGACTGGAATCATTTGAATTTTGCTGATTGTTTCAGAATTGATAAATCGACAGCTAATATATTTTACATTCGATTAAAAAACAAACAAAAGAACGTAATCGAAAACGGTACATCTCCAAAATTACAGTCTTGATAAGATGCACTACCTGATTGGATTAAGAAAAAAAAGGTTTTTTATTCTTTTTTTGTCATTCTTATTGTATATTACATATTGCTAGAAATATTCCTCCTTTTGTGTATTTATTGGATGCATTTAAATTTCTATTAACTTAGAGTTATTTTTTAGAAATATAAATCTCCCGAATTCCATTTATATAAATTTACATTTACGTTATATTACTAAAACACAATATCCAAACGGGATTTTTGAAATTATGTTTAGTAATACAATGGCCATGAACTTTGTGAATTGGAGATTTCCACGTTTGACGTGAATGAGTTTGAACAGTTGTCAAAATTGTGAACTGCATTAGATATATGCAGTATTTAATACAAACGCAGCAAAGAAAATTTAAAATAAATACAGTCGGTGTTCGGTATAACGACCGCATATCATAGTCACCTATCCATTACAACGACCAGTTTAAAAAAAACCCAGATGGAACCTCATTTAATGGTAGGTTATATTACTTCCCGTTTAACGACCCTGTATATTAATGAATCTCAATACGGTGTTCGTAATGCACTCCCGCTACACAATCTTTTAACTTAGATGGAAAATTATGTCAAATGCACATAAAACATGAAAACTTTATGTGTATCATTCGAGAAAATAAGTGCAGGCAAGATTAATTTATTTGTGATTTAATTAATTTTTATTTTAATATTTATTTTAGAAACTATCTTTCTCTTAAACCGTACAGTATACTTAAATTAATTTTCACTCTAATGCTTATTTGACAGCAAAGTGAATAGTTGCGCATATAAATTGTAATCGTGCACTAACAAAGAATTAATTTGAAAATCTTAAATTTCAAGCAAATAATGAGAATTTATTATCATTGTATTAATGTTTGCTATGACGGACTTTTGTTTATGGAACGCAGGGGATCGTTAAACCAAGAACCGACGTATTAAAAAGTTGCCTAGCAATATATATATAGAGGTGGTTATCAAAATAATGGAAACACAAAGAAACATCATGAAAACCTTTATCAATATGGGGCAGGATCACCTTTGTTATGTAATACCACTTGATTCACATTGGGATAGGATTATACAAGTCATAAATAGTGGTTAAGAATTTATTACACCATTCTTTAGGGACTAATCATGAAAGTTCCTGTAGAGATGCTGTGGTGAATATCAATATCTTTATCTATCCGCTTATACAGATCACATTGGTTGGATCATTTATAGTCGGGGGGGATTGTACAGGGCAAGATAAGATATTTGATTTCTCTTTCATGCTCTTCAAACCGATACTTGATAGATTTAGCTGTATGTATAGGGGGATTATTATACCGGAGAACCACATAACTTGAAAGAAACAATATTTGCACCATAGAATGGACTAGTGAGCTAAAATTTCGACATACTCCTTCCCATGCAATATCTCTTTTAGGGTTATAATAGGGCCTGAAGAAAACAATGAGATGCCACCCCAAACCCTGATAGATCTAACTCCATGATTGACAGTTGAGATGAGACAGGCCGAATCTTCCTCTTATGTAGGTGTAATCCAAACATACGCACGTCCTATTGCAAGGAATAATTTGAACAATGATTCGTTGGACCAAATGCCATTTTTCGACATATTACTAGATAGGACTTGCGCTCGTGACACCATTGTGGACCATAATTTGTATTGGCATCTATTATAAGTGGTATGGGAATAACTACTCGTCCATAAATGCTTTGTTTGTGAAGTTTCCTTCTACCTCTAATGGTTGATACAAGAACATGCAGAAGCCGATTGAGCTCTTCGGTCATTACGGTTGCAGTTGTTGTATTTCTTCGTGTCAGAATCCGCTTCAATACATCGTCCGTCAATACCTCGTTTCACTCAGCTCTTCCATTCGTCCACTGTCAAAGGATGTTTTTTCCGTGGACTCTGTATGTTATCATGACTTTCGATACCATACCTCAAAAAACACCCATTTGCCTGGGGGTTGCAGTAACAGATACTCCGATTTCAACGCACTCCAACAATTTGCTCTTTTTACAAGGTCTGCAAGGTTTGACATTTTACGCTGTTCCCCCAAAAGGACGATGCCCTTAGCTTCATTACTGATACCTGGCAGTAGAATAATACATACATTATATTATATAAAATAAGGCCGGTGTCCAGACTTGTTTTTTAAGAAATACAAAGCAAATTCATAAACACAACAAATATTGATAGGTGTTTCCATTATTTTGATAACCACCTGTATATCATGATATAGGAAATCATGATAAAGAAGTGCGGTTTGCAAGAAAGACCTCACAAGGAAGTCGGATTTTTTTAGCATTCAAAATATTAAAATGTTATAAAAAAATAAAAAGATAAATTTTTTTTTTAAGTTTATAAATTCTCCGGTAGATGGCGCTGACATGCGAGAGATTCAGCATAATTGTGAATATCAATCATGCAATAAAAGACCGTGATACACGAGTATTTCAGGATCAGCAACGAAGTGGAAGCTCGTTAGCGGAGAGCCGCATGACTGGAGTGAAAACCGGTATGAATAATATAGCAGTGGAATCGTCCACGGAGAGTACCAGTGCTCGCAAAGCTGGACCAGTGACTCTACCAGTGACTCCTTTTAGTTTTTATTTTTCTGCTTAAGAAAATCCTACTTCCTTGAGAGCCTTTTCTTGCAAACTGCCCTTCTTTTCAATAATTTCTTTCTATTTTATGATTTTTAAAACTTTGTACAAACTTTTGGCTAACCCGTCGTGTATAATTAATATATATATATATATATATATATATATATATATATATATATATATATATATATATATATATATATATATATATATATATATATATATATATATATATATATATACATATATACATATGTATATATATATTTATATATACATATATATATATATATATATATATATATATATATATATATATATATATATATATATATACATATATATAGATACATATATATATATACACACATATATATATATTTATATATATATATATATATATATATATATATATATATATATATATATATATATATATATATATATATATATATATATATATATATTCCTTGTTTTATAGTCATTTTGAAAATTTTGATTGTTCAACAAATGGCTCAAAACAACAACTAAACATAAACGGTTGAGAAAAGTATCAAAAGAAATACCCAATCATAAAAAAAACTTGAATCAAGATATATACGTTTTACTCTTTTAAATGTCCTCTTATAAAGATTGATTAGCAATTCGATTACATCAATTTTCAATTAACGTCATAGTTGATGTCAAATGAACATTTTTTTCCAGTTTCAGAATTAAAATAAATTTTTCTGAAATAATTTATCACGGTTACTTGACAGTATAGTTATGACTATCATAACAAATACTTATTGATTAAGAAATGATGTATGGTCGCTTTTAACGGAAAAAAAAACAGTTTGCATGTCAGTTAAAAACAAAGGAAAAATATTTTTCTATGTTGTACTTTCTGGCGAAAGCAAGAAAGCTTTACTTTGATACTGTAATTTTTTTCACATGCTTATGCAGTTGTATTGCTGAAAATTAAACAAACAATTCTGATAATTAGAAAAGTTAGAAATTCAAAGCTGAAGTTCTTTCGTGAATAGGAGTTTTTGAATCATATTTTTATTTTGAGTGTTAATGCCAGACACCACTGCCTGATATATGTATATATATTTACACATGAAATAGGCTCAGAAATAAAATAAAATAAAATAATTATTAAATTATATATATATATATATATATATATATATATATGTCTGTGTGTGTGTGTGTGTGTGTGTGTGTGTATGCGTAAGTAAGTAATAATAACGACACACCATTTTTTATTGTATTCCATCGATTCTCTATTTTAAATATTATATTTCCAGTTATATAACTAACTTCCGTTTTTCTGACTGGTGCCTAGCTGTCGCTAAACATATTATGCCAAAGATAGCCACTTGGACAAACGAGACTAAATTTCCTTGTTCCGGTGTGGTTGTCGAGTTCCGTACTTAGAGATTGGATCATGGATTGAGCAGTCGCCATTACACGCTCTCTATGTTATTTTTAAATATGTAAACATCTCCCACTCTTTTATGTATCTCATAATTTGATAACCATTTAAGTAACCATAATGTGCAAAGTTAATAAACGTAATAAACCCATTTTCATCATTTGATATATTAAGAAACAAAAGCTTTCCTTATACTAATGCGAGGAAGTTGACAACATTGATTAATCCATCGTTTATTTCTTGCACTGTATAAACCTCAGAGATAAAATACCGAGTATAAATGCCAGAACCACGAAGGGAATTTCTCTAACTTTAACAATCCGGATGATTGATGAAATTCCGAAGTGGACATCTCAGCGCACCTCCAGTTAATGAGGGACCATACATCGCAGCTAAATTTGAGGAATTTAAATGATACATTAGGAATCCCTTCAGGCACTAAAATATATCAATTACGTCCACTTTTTATTCGATAGATATTTCTTCGAGAAGTAAGTTTTGGAGATTTAGTTAAAGTCTTTCAAAAGTCATATTGTGTACAAGAGTGTCAGGTCGATTCCTTGCTCTTTAGTGTTGACTGAAAACCGAAATTTCCACAGATAAACTCATGAGTCATCCGTTGAAAAAAAATGAGCTATCGGATAAACTGATCCTTGCGCTAGATTACTGCTTTATTCTGTCAGTATAAGCCTCTCAGGATATCTGATAGGCTGATCCTTGCGCTAGATTACTGTTTTATTCTTTCACTATAAGCCTCTAAGGATATGTGTTAGCCTGATCCTTGCGCTAGATTACTATTTTACTCTGCCAGTATAAGCCTCTTAGGATATTTTACTAAGACAAATATCTGAATCAAGACTACAAAAGTTGAGGCTATTGAATAAGGATTGTGCGGATTTTACTAATCCATACAAATATTTCTCGGTGAATGATTTTCATGCTGTTTCATGATATTAGCACGTTTTAGACTGAGAGTTTGAACACCATTGCTTTGAGCTATCATAGAAACATGTTGTTTGCATTTGAATAAAGACAGTGAACAAAGCATTTGTATTCTATAGAACGTCTAGACACATTGTGAATCTCAGATTCTCTATAATGAATTCGTCACTGAAACTAAATTAATGTGAGAAAAATTGTTAGTGCACAACAACGAAATGGCGGCTCCAAGAGGGGGGCAGTAGGGGCAATTGCCTCCCCCAAAAAAGTCCGGCGTATTTTTTATTCATACCCTAAAATTATGTAATCGTAGACCTAATACTGAATGAGTATAAATTGAGACGATGTTCATTTATTATATATATATATATATATATATATATATATATATATATATATATATATATATATAACCCTAAGAGCCGACGTTGAAAAAAACTCTGAACTAGAGCCGCTCCTGCAACAAAGATGAAGAAGAATAAGTAACTGAAAGCGTAAAAGGAAAGTTCGAGTTTACCTCTAAAAATTTTGTATGCTTATAAGTAAGTGGTTTCGTTTGATTATTAAAATAATCGGGAATATAATATAAAAATTTTACAAGGAGGAAATTGAATATTCTTACATGTTTCTCAATGCGGGATATGTTAAAAGAATTAAAATTAATTTTCCATTAACAAGAACAACGCAGCTAACAGTTTTTCTGAAAACTCTGATCCTTTAATTAAAAAAACTATTTTTTCTTACAAAGAATTCATTTTAAATTTAAATTAACTTTAGCAAAGTGCTTTTATATCATGGTTGATCTTACAATCCGTCTAAATTTCATTTTCTTGCCGCCCAACGTATTACAGATAACTTTTATTAAAATCAACCACGCCCAATTCATATATGCTTAGTGGATACAAAATATTCATCCTAGAAATGTCTATTTCTGTTACACGTTAAAAAAAATTCACAAAATTTCCAGAATTTTGAATAAATCGAAATTTATGGGAAAACCATCAGTGACACTATATGAAGTTTCAATTGCACTACTAAATTCAACACGATAAAGCTCTCAGAACCAGGAATTGTGTCTAACGTGAAGTTCAAAGATCCTAAAACATTTCTTACAAAGCCCGGATCTTGTTAAATAATGATTTATTCACTTCTTAGAGTGGATATTTTTTTGCTCCGATTGCAACCTTTTCCCCTCTTTTTAAGGAGAATTTCACATTACTTTTATCGGAGAAATAAGTAACAATTTCCTTTCTTACTTCCCCTTTTATTTGCTGCGTTACATGTTTATTGCTTCTTTTTTCCCTACTAGCATCTCAAGCATTTTCGATTGGTTATTGTTTTCAGTGAAAGAAAAAACCGTCAGTAAAAGCAGTTGCAATATTTAAGGCAGACGGAGAGCTGTTTTTTTATTACTTCACATGAAACGTCTCAATCGAAAGTTTCATGCAGTAGATAAGAAAAAAAAGCATTCTTAAGGTCAAAATTCAAGAGCCATGAATCCATTTTACCATATTCTATGTCGGAAACATCAAGGTTTCGAGACATGTGTTTTTAACATTTACCTTACCGGGTGAGGCAGCATGTATCCCAAGAGTACGGACCCAAGAATGAATATATATATATATATATATATATATATATATATATATATATATATATATATATATATATAAATATAATATATTATATATATATATATATATATATATATATATATATATATATATATAAATATATATATATATATATATATATATATATATATATATATATATATATATATATATATGTATATATATATGTATATATATATATATATATATATATATATATATATATATATATATATATATATATATATATATATATATATATATATATAATATATATATATATATATATATATACCCCTTTAATGGCCGTTCTTACAAAGGAGTTATGAAATTTCCCGTTTTATAAAGGGAATCGGAAAAATAGGCCCCTTAAGCTAAAGGTTAAACCACGATTTTGATGTTTCAGTAACCGTATGGTTTTATGGTTTGTTTGTTTTATAAAATTTCCAAAAATCTGGATTTTCCCCAGGTGAGTATACCAAAGTATACCAAAAAAGTAATAATTATTTCTTTTGATAAGCATAATTTGATTAATATTCTTTTGAATGTATTTTCAATGGTTAGCAAGCTTCTTGATATGTACAACCAGGGCTCTCAGGCATGGATTTTTAAACCCAGATCTAGTTTTTGGAGTGACCATATGGATTTATGGTTAATGTGTTTAAACATCTCAAAATCTGAAATTTTCCCTTGTAAGTTAAAAATACAGTAAAACAATAATATTTATATATAATTGTAAACATAATTAGTTGTGCAAATGATAAAGGCGCAGTGGCCCTGTTGGCAAAGACATCGAGCCAGTGATCTGAACGTCTCGGGTTCGATACCTGTCGTTGACAAATCCTCTGCCGTGTACACCACGGCGCCTCGTGCAAGAAAAATCTCTCGTGGCTGCAACGTCCTCAAAGTTGTCAATTTAACCTCTTCTGGGTCAAGTGTTCCAGTCTCGTCTCTGTACTCGGTTCAAAATTACTGGACAGCTGCTTTAGCCAAGTCGTTACTCCGACCCTTGTAGTGATATTAAAAATCAGAGAAGCACCCAATTGCCTAATAGCCGTTATGGACTTCAACTGGCAATATACTATCGGTCAAGAGGGATCATTCACAACAATAACAACAACAGTTATTTACGTGTAATTATGTAATTTAATTATGTATGAATGCAAATAACACAATGTGAATTGGTATAAGTCTAGATCATTTCGATTGAAACGTGATATATCTCCGTTTTAAAAAACCTCCCCAGAATTTCGGTATATGTTACGTGACATCAAAAACGTATTCAATAATCCCAAATATGAGATCTCATGAAACTTCATGGCATATTTAAGTATTTTAACTCACTACTCTCAATGCGTAGAGAGAGTGTTTTAACTATTAAATAAAATCACAACAAAAGACAGAAATTCTCTTAACGTTGAAACCGTAAAGTGTATACTCTTAATAGTATATTTTTAATAATTTTTAATCAAAAAATTGTTTTTAAAATGATGATTTTTTTATTACTAACTGGGTTTCTTTGGATGCAGTCTGGGTATATAATTGGCTGAATTATCCTCAAACATGGGCTTGATTTCTCCTTCAAGGTGTATTCTTTCTAAGTGCATTATCAGGTCTCAAAGGGAGACTACAGCCAATTGGTGCAATTCTTGGAGGAACACAGATGGTTAGAGGCATCATTTTAATTTTCTAAAAGAACTCCATAACATTTTGTATATTGAAAGGGTTCCCAGGCAGATTGCCACTTTCCTGCTAAAGCTATAATTGTACATGTCACGGAAACTTACTTACACAGCTTCAACCTTGCAGCTATTGAAATGTGTCCAGTAGTGCCCAGAGATCGGGATACTCTGGAACATATGTTTTTCGGCACCGAAAAGTACTGTTTTAATAAATTACCGACTGGACCCAGTAACTGTAAAGCTATTTTTACTATTTTTCAGATCATTTCTGAATAATAGTAAATTATGCCTGCTGCTTTTCATGTATACAGAAGACATCGTGAAATCTGCATGTGTGTCTGTGTGTATATATATATATATATATATGTCCAGTGGCGTAGTAGTTAAAAGCGTCAAGCTGCCATCCCACAGGTCCAGGGTTCCACCCTGCAACTGGGCAAGTTCGACTCAGCCTTTCATCCCTTCAGTGGGCAATAAAATCAGGACCAAGCATGCTTGGGAACTAAACTCTGGGGTCCCACGTCAGGTTGACCACCTGACTGAGACATGCTGTATGGTGCCCCAAGGTTAAGAAAGCGGAGATGGATACCGCCGGCCCTGGTCCACATCGGACTGTTGCGCCGTCAGTTTATATATACATATATATATATAAATATATATATATATATATATATATATATATATATATACACTGCTGGCCACTGTAAATGCAACACCCTGAAGGAAACATGCAAATGACATGAAATTTACAACATGCATTAGCGGAAGTGAGATATGCAAATGATTAGAATTTCAGCGCAGACGCACATCACGCGCGCCTGTGGCGCCACTTCAAAGCGCTATTTAAGACTTGGAGATTTCGACGATTTCAAGTTCGGCAATTGTGTTTTTCTTGTGTTTTTTTCAAAAAAACGATCAATTATGCCTCGTCGAAAACAGCGATCATCTTTTGATGAAGAATCCGAGTTCGACAGAGGAAGGATAGTGGCCTACCGAGATTATGGATTATCCTTCAGGGAAATCGGTAGTCGTGTTGGACGAAACCAAACAACTGTAATAAGGATATGTGATCGTCGGATGCAGGAGGGTATGACGGACCGGCGTGTTCGATCGCATCCACCTCAGCGCACCACTTCACGTGATGACAGGCAAATTGTGCATGGCAGTGACGGATCGCTCAGTCACATCACGAAACATAGCACAGCACATGCAGTCTATAACGCATCATCCACTGTCTGCGCGTACCATTCGACGCCGTTTACAGCAGAGTGGTCTGTCCGCAAGAAGTCCATTGCTTTGTCTACCCTTGACGCAGAACCACAGACGTCTCCGCCGCCAATAGTGCGATGACAGAAGGATGTGGACGGCAGAATGGAATGAAATTGTCTTTACTGACGAGTCACGCTTCTGTCTGCAACACCACGATGGTCGCATTCGAGTCTGGAGACACCATGAAGAGAGGATGCTGAACAGCTGCGTTATGCACCGCCACACTGGTCCTGCACCGGGTATTATGGTAAGGGGCGGTATTGGATATCACTCTCGCACACCTCTAGTACGCATTGCCGGTACTTTAAACAGCCAGAGCTACATCTCCGAGATGTTGGAGCCAGTTGTCCTTCCTTACCTTCAGGGCTTGCCCACAGCCATATTTCAACAGGATAATGCGCGACCACACGTGGCACGCATTGTCCAACGGTTCTTCGTCAATCGCCAGATTTAATTGCTTCCCTGGCCGCCTCGCTCTCCGAATCTTTCGCCGATAGAAAACATGTGGTCCATGGTTGCTCTACGATTGACCCAGATTCCATCCCCAGCTGCCACAGCAGATCAACTTTGGCAACGTGTGGAAGCTGCTTGGTCTGCTGTACCCCAAGAACGCATCCAAAGTCTCTTTGAATCAATGCCGAGGCGTGTGGCAGCGGTGATCTCCAATGATGGCGGCTACTCTGGCTACTGATTTTGGCAGGAACCACACTTCACAGAAGTCTAAAAATTTAATCATTTGATACTTGGTTAACATGTTATCTACAAAATAAATTTTGTTGTGATATCTCTTTTCTTTCTTTGTGTTGCAATTTGGGTGGCCAGCAGTGTATATCACTGTCTCAATAAGTATATATACGCTGCTGGCCATTAAAATTGCAGCACCATGACGGAGGAATGATACAAAAATCAAATTCGCATGAAAGGAAGAAGACGCTGGGATGATTATCCATTTAGCGCAATCGAACGACGCAGGAGGAAGAAAGGCATATCATACTCTGTATAAAAGGGAAGTTAAGCAGTGGGTTTCGCATTAGGAAATAGCATTTGAATGTTGGTTGTTTGTGAGAAAATCGTCTTATACCTCGTATAAAAAGGAGAAATGTCTACCAGCACCTGTCGGAATTCGATAGCGGCTGTAATGCGGGCTATCGAGAGTGCGGTTTATCGTTTCGTGATATTGATACTCTCATTTGTCGGAATCCAAGAACTGTCATACGAATATGGAATCGATGTGTTCAGGAGGGTCATACTGAACGCCATGCAGGATCTCAACGACCTCCCGCCACTAAAGTCCGAGGGGACAGACATGTTGTCAGGTCGGACTTGCTGCCACATAACGGACCTTGAGTCAGGAAATGCACTTGTTGTCAGCACGGTAAGCGGTTAGAACGGCAAGTAGGGAGACGCAGTGTGGAGCAGCACGGATTGTCTGCACAGCGACCATTGTTGCAGCTTCCTTGATATTGCAGTATACAGACGCGCGGCGACAGTGATATGCCCAACGAAAAAATTGGATACACGATTGGCACCACTCGTTTTTTCAGACGAGTCCCGGTTCTGCGTGCAGCACCATGACTGACGTAAACATGTCTAGACGCACCGAGAAGAATTCACGTGGTCTGCTTGCATTCCGTATCGTCATACGGGTCATGCACCTGGTATGATGGTATGGCCAGTCATTGGGTACACAATACGAACACATCTTGCTCGCGTCGTCACCGTAGGTAATCGGAACAGCCAGCGTTACATTTCTCAGATCTTATGGGCGGTGGTTACATCGACGCCTCGATGACGTCATCTTTCAACAGGATAACACAAGACCTAATGTTTCCCGTCGTGTCCTGACCTATGTCGACAGAGATTCGACCCACCAGTCGACACAGAGTGTGTTCGACTGTTGCCCTGACCAGCACGTTCTCCAGATCTCTTATCCATTGAACGCATCTGGTCATGGGTTGCTGAGTGATAGGGCCGCCATCGCTCTCCAGCCACTATGATTCATGAAGTGTGGCATAGACATGAAGCAGCATGGAATGACTTGCCGGTATCTGTCATCCAAGCCCAGTTCGACCCATGCCCAACCGGGTTATAGCCGCCGTTTTAGCTGCCAGGTGCGGCAGCTGTGTGTACTAATATCGGACCCTGTATACCCCCAATTGCCTACATATTTAATTATGGTTTTTTCCTACTATACTGTATACGTTCAATAAGTAAAGTTTTGTTATTTGCTTTTCTTCCTTCCTGGTATTGCAATTTTAATGGTCAGCAGTGTTTATATATATATATATATATATATATACATACATACATACATACATACATACATACATACATACATACATATATCTTGTCGATGGAAAAGTTCAAATGCTAATCTGAAGTATTAGAATGGTAGACTAACTTTTATATGGTGCAGTTTCCATCGAAAAAGCAACAAATTCGTAACTAGCATTTTAAGTTCAAGTTATTCTGATGCATTATACCAAACACCTTGTCAGAGTAATTGGTCTCTCCAAATAAATGCATATTCTTTTATAGTAGTTTGAATTTGAACAGAACATTTGCATTTATTAATATATTTCTATATTAAATTTTACAATAGTTTTTACTTCCATACTGAATTTTTATTTAATTTCTTTCAGTATTCATTATTAGTTTACTTTTTAATTAAATATGTTCATATTCATTTCATTAAATATAAAACTATCATCTACCACTAGTTTTAATTTAAGTCCTAGGCATTATTTTAAGTGTAAAATTATGCATATAAAACGTTATTAGAATGTATGATTCGTTCAAAGGATTTAACTAACTCCTTCATTAGACAGTCTTCATAACTTCCATGGCTTTAACACTTTATGGTTACTACTTACACTACTTACGTATATAAGGACAACTTACTTAACATACATAAAACTCAATTTTCGTAATACAATATTTCCGAAGAAATTAATTTTGATATTAAAATATTTAAAAAGTTTAATATTTGTAGGATAATATTTATAAGGTCTTGTTCTTTAATTAATTCAAATTATACAATCTGCACAGTGCATGGAACTTACATTCTATAAAAGTTTTAATGAAAGAACTATTCTATAAAAACAGAATTACATAAGGAGTTTAGTAACTAATTAATGATCTTACGTCTAGACACGCCGAGGGAAAAATCATAAAATGGTATCATACTTATTACGTCGTAGCCATTAAAAATAACCTCTTTTAATGGTATGCAAAAAAATACGTGAGGGCATAAATGGAAAAATTAAAGGACAAATTTTATATTTCTTAAATTTTTCTGTAAAAGGATGGTATGTAAATTGTGTAAGAAGAGGAGCATATTTTGCTGAAGAATAAAACCATTGAACATGGAATTTTATTATGTTTTTTTCAGTTAGTGTTCTTCAAAAAGTGATATCATTTTTCTTAACTTGTGGCAGAAGTATGGTTAATACAATCAAACAACTGTGTGTTTGCATTTAATTGCTTCAACTTTTCAACGACGGCATGATACATGTACGAATACTTTATGCAATTTTCAGAGTATTTAATGAGAATACGGTGGACTTATTTGAGTTATAATGGGATGAAATGCAGAAAACCTAAAATTCTGCAACAGTAGAATATACTGTGAAACCCGCGAAAGTTTTATCCTTTCTTTTCTTTTCTTTCTTTTGTTTATTTTCTTTTGTTTCTTTGTTTCCTTATTTTCTTTCTTTCTTTTCTCTTCTTTTCTAGCTTTCTTTTCTTTTCTTTCTTTTATTTCATTATATTTATTTCTTTATTTTTAGGGGGGCATATCTTACTGGTAGGGACATCTCCAGATCAAGCCCATAGACGGTAACAGTCAGAGAAATGCGTTGCCAGTTTGCTAAGGAAAATCACAGGAGTCGGTGTCCAACCTGGCTAGGGGCCACAAAAATGTTACCCGATCAACCCCAGGATGATATCTGGAGGTTTCGTTCCTTCCTCCACCCATTGACATCATGGAAGGTCTTTCCGGTCCACGCATTTATTAAACCACCCATATCCGGCTTAGATACAAAAGTATATAATAACGCTCGTCGGGGTTAGAAATGAACTTAATATTTTTCTATCAAAACTATCTATGAATAACAATATTTATCAGATATAATTCATAGATCACGTGAGTCCCCAGTATACAGGTTACCATAATTTACCGTTATTTTGTCTATTATTTTTTTGCCACCTCCATCCCGCAATGCCAACTGGCATAGGTGGTAGATCACTGCCTGACACATGATAGAAAAACCCAAGGCAAAATTTGAAAAAAAAATTAAATTCATTTATATCAGCCGTACTCAAAACTTTTTTTCTCTCTGGCCACACGCGTGTGTTTGCTACATTACGCGAGCCGCAACATCGTACAATATATTTCATAATATACTTATGTAAAAAATAATACTCAAAGCATACATTTAATCAAGCGGTTATTGAGTCTAAACGTATTCAAGCGTTTATTGAGCATAAACGTACTCAAGCGTTTATTGAGCATAAACGTATTCAAGCGTTTATTGAGCCTAAACGTACTCAAGGGTTTATTGAGCCTAAACGTATTCAAGCGTTTATTGAGCGTATACGTATTCAAGCGTTTATTGAGTCTAAACGTACTCAAGCGTTTATTGAGCTTAAACGTATTCAAGCATTTATTGAGCCTAAACGTATTCAAGCGTTTATTGAGCCTAAACGCATTCAAGCGTTTATTGAGCCTAAACGCATTCAAACGTTTATTGAGCATAAACGTATCCAAGCGTTTATAAGTGTGATTTTTAATGTTCAGACAAAATTTCGAGTATTTTAGACAAATCAGCTTTATACTTGCTACGTTCTACTGTCAAAACTTCATCGAGGAAATAATCAGTAAATCGAATTATATGCACGTTCTTCTATTATTTCATATTGGAATAGGATGATTCACAAAGATACGTTGTTGCGAAGAACGTGAGCAGACGGTTGAACATTTGTGTATAGTTTTGTATTTTTCCAGCCCAAATTTCCAAAATTATGTTGATAAATTCCCCTGCCTGATAATGAATGTCAGTGTTTCGGGCCTCACATAAAAGCTTGGCGGTCCGCAGTTTGAGTACCCCTGGTTTAAATGTTTAAGGGGTTGGTGGACATTACAAAGCGATTTTTGAAATTTTTACCTCAGACATATGAAATTTTGCATATGTATATATATTCATTAAAGTATAACTATTTTAGACATCTTATAAAATTTTATAAATGTTTTTTAAAAATTATATTAAAAAAATTAAATTATATTTTTTAAAATTTTCCTTGCGATCCAATTTTTAACTACCCCCCTAAATTTTGCATTTATATTGCTTATAAATACATTTTGAACAGAGTTATGCATTACTTTGTACTTTCACTGAAAAGTTAATGTTTTAGGAAATATTTTTATGCTTGTACTCGGAATTTTCGTGAATTTTTTGTACTTTTCTACACTTAAGTTAAATTTTGATAGTCTGAATGATGTTGAAACCTGAAATGGATACACAATTTTATTTTAATTTATAAAAGGAGTCTTTATTATAAATTGTAAAAAAATTCGTCAAAAATTATGACGCAAGGAACATTTCAAACACTTACAAATCTGTAAATAACTCGTTTTGAGAAAAAGACCATTTAAAATATGTTTTCTCCCCTATCTTTAATACTTAATTTTCTAAAGCCATCAAATTTTCATTTAACTTTTCATTACATATTTTAAATGCATTTTATTCTAATATTTACATATTTTAAAAATATTAATACACCAAAATATTCCAATTTTAGTTCGATTTTGGACAATTTAAAAGTCCACCATCCCCTTAAATAATGATTATATGTTTAAAAATGTCCTTCTATGATGTCAGTGTGTGGTTAACGTACGATTCCTCACAGATTTCACCCCTGGGTGTGATTGGTCAAAATTAAGGAGGCACCTGACTAACTCGGATTTCGACCCCTGTGGTGCCATTTTAAACCGGAGCTGCACCGCTCAGTCCGCAAGCCTATACAAACCTGGCCAGGGAGTATAAGCCAAACAACAATGTTTAACAATGCTGAAGACGGTTCGGATTGAATAAATCCGAAGTCATAATTCTACTGCATTTACTCTGGTGTCTTATAATATCTGGTGTACATATTTAGGAACGTTGCTGGAACGACTTCATTTATTCTCAGGATAATACAATATCTTTAGTTTGATCAATGAAAAAGGTGACCGAAAGCATATCAGTTCTCAACTATATGATTTTTAGTGTTAATATATTCTAATAACAGATTATACTTAGTATATTAGGAGACACCCAGCATATTAAGTATTCCTTTAAATCAGTCATTACAATAGACACGCGTTGCCTTAATGAATTTGTCTTAGAAGCCATGGTATTGGGAGAGTATACTGACCCGTTATTCGCCTGTCAATTCATAACACAATCTTACTTGGGAGCTGACTTCTCCATTATACACCACAATACATAAGCTGAATGTAAATCAGCCATCCAATCACGAACAGGTGTCATTTGTTAAAGGCTGCATGCATGTAGAAGAGCCTCTTCGAAATGAATAACCCTTTTGCGAAAATATTTCTGAATATTTGTGCATGATATATATATATATATATATATATATATATATATATATATATATATATATATATATATATATATATATATATATATATATATATATATATAAATATACTGGGTGCGTCATAAATTCGTGCAGTTCAAAAATTCGTAATATAAGAAATGATGATAGGGAAAATTTTCTGTTTGCGCGAATAGGATCAGAGGAACATTGGATTTTTTTCCGTGTAAAAAAAAAAATAAATAAAATAAAATAAAATAAAAAAATAATTCCAAAAGTAGCAGAAAGAGGGTGCTTTTGCGTGACCACGTTAAGCCCGTATCGCAGGAAAGACATGCGTTACTTGTTGTCACCTTCATGCAGGATGGTGCCCCGCCCCACATTTGACGTGATATCAAGACGTTCCTGTTGGAATCTTTCACTGAAGACCGAATTCTATAATTTGCGGTTATAAAGTTCAGTGGCCCTCATGATCACCAGACTTGACCCTGGGAAATTTTTAGTTTCGGGGGGGGGGGATACTTAAAGTCCCATGCGTACCTGGGCTCCCCATCTAATTTGGTGAAACTGAAAAATTTTATTCGACGGACAATCGCAGCCATCGATGCTAGAATCCGATGTAATGGGCTTAGTGACGCCCCTCACTTGCTTAATATCTTGTGCTGGTAGTAATGTTGAACATATGTTACTTTAAAGTCAGAGTGTCATGTTATTGTGATCTGTTTGATTTTCTGTTTGAGATTGCCTGATTTGCATAAAACGTCTCCGTATGACGTGTGAGCACCCTCTTTCGGTTACTTTTGGAAACTTTTTTTGGTACATGGAAAAAAATCCAATGTCCCTCTGATCTTATTAGCGTGAACAGAAAAATTTTCCGAGCATTAGTTCTTTTATTATGAAGACTGGTTATCCTCACAGGCGGCAGACGTCTACGACTTAAGCATACAGAAGCTTGTAGAACGTTATGACAAATGTTTAAAAAAATATGGAAACTATGTAGAAAAATAGAGACACATGTAAGGAATTTAAAAAATAAAGTTTTTTTGAAAAAATCTGTAATGTTTTCTGTATTATAAGTAAACGGACCTTAGTTTCCGAATAACCCTCGTATATATAAATATCGTAAGGGATATTTTTATAGACAAATTAATGTAGAAGAAAATTTTCAAATTAAATCTAATAGAACATTCTAAAGAATATAGTACAGTTAATATAGTACAGTTTGAGGAAAATTTCTTTTACTGAATTTCAATATTTTTTTGGATAATGTCCAATCTTCTGCCACATTAGCAAGAAAAAACTAATTGTCTATTACGTTGTTATGCACGTGACGATAAATTAATTTAAAGTACCAGAAAAAGAAATCACGTGATCAGCATTTAATAAATTAAATTCTAAAAATTAATTTTTTAAATTCACATTTTTCAAATTCTCATTTTTCAAATGAGATTTCATTTTAAAGGCATTTTTATGAACTTTCTCGTGATATAAATTTTATAACCCTCAGATTATTATTTTGAATGCAAACTTAAAAAAAGTTAATAAAACAGCTTAAAACTTTAATTTAAAAAAAATTAAGAAGAAATTTTAAAAAATCTTTTTTAGTGCACCCATACATTATAAGAAGAATCGCCATGCAAAATTTCAGCCCTTTAGGTCCAGCGGTTTGGTATGTGCGTTGTATGTCAGTCAGTCAGTTACGGAACTGTTTTATGTATTAGATAAACTCTTTCTTCAGCTAATACAACTTGCTTCCGAAAACACACTTATATCTCAATTCTATTCTTCAGTAAATGACATTAGAAACATATTGAGATATTTTGTTAAAATATCTGAATAGAAACCATTATTTTTAGAAGTATTGAAATTCCCTACGGTTTTTCATAATTTGAATATGTATACGAAATGTGGAAGTTCTTGCAACACTTCAAAACTGATTTCAAGGTCCAATCCCGTCACTTTACTCTATTAAGCGCCATTAACATACTGGTGACATTGATTTGCTTCGGGAATAAGACTATTGTTAGAGTATATTTCCTGTTATTGACTTGTCAGCTCATTTCACTATCTTAATGTCTTCAACACGCGTACCAACCACATGCATAATTTCTATTGGCTGACCTTTAAATGCAAATGACTCGTTCAATCAAGAGAATGTGCCAGTAATAAATGGTAGCACAGGTGTTGTTTTAAAGGCCTTGTGGTAAGAGAGCAAGGCTGTGTAGTGACAAGTAAATGTATTTAGAAGTAGATATAGAATTTAATGCGTATGTTTTTAAATTCTTAATAATTTGTTTTAAAACGTATTAATTTAAGTATTTCTTTAGGTATATTTATCGATAAAGCTTCTTCAAAGAAAAACAAACTCACACACACACACACACACACACACACATATATATATATATATATATATATATATATATATATATATATATATATGCCGAAATGTGTGTCTTTCCCTAACTTATTTTAGTTTATGACAGTACCCCTCATTTTTATTGATGCATAAATGTGTTTTTTTTTATAAATTCACGTAAGCCATTTAATTTTGGAAAAGTACAAGGAGGTTTTTCAGGGACTTGAGAACTGTCACTTTGAACTTTTAAGGTGATTACCACGCTATTATACTCTGAGGGTAAGAAACGTTATTATTTTTATCCTAATACCAATTCTGGTCATAGGAAGAGTCCATTTCTGGAATGAATGGGTGAAAAGTTGTGTAAAATTGTGTACATAGAATTGCTATCTTTAGCAGACACTTAAAGAGCCTGGTATCGAAGGAACATTTGTGCCCTGGATCCCAGAAAGTAGAAAATGGTGAACGAGGGACAAAGAGATGAAAGAAATGGTTTTATGTATTAAAACGGAGTCATATTGTTTGCAGATATTAATGTTCAATTACTGGTTCAACGATTAAAATTACAGTTACATTGATTTGTGTGGATTAATTTTAAGGAGAATTGCATGTTATTATCATGACGCACTATATCCATATATACACTCATGGACAAAAAAATTAGCGCACCAAGAAGGAGTCGTCAAAATGAAACGAAATTTTACATACGTAATTACTACTTTGATATAAGTAAATGATAAGAAAATCAAAGAAAAAGGATAATTTATTTCAGAGTAAAAGACAAAAGAACGGAGGAGTTAATACTCCGTTGGACCCCCTCTAGCGCGAATGCACGATGCGATACGATCGGGCATTGAGTCATACAAGTTCTGTATGATGTCTTGAGACATTTCGTTCCATATTTGCTGTAACCTTGCCTCTAGTTCGTTCAAACTCGTGGGTTGCCCAGCTCGTCGTCCCAAACGATCCCAGATTTTGCTCGATTGGAGACAAATCTGGGGATCGGGCAGGCCAAGGAAGGGTAGTAACAGTGCGGAGACTGTCTTGTGACACCCTTGCCGTATGAGGCCAAGCATTGTCTTGTTGAAAAATGGCTTCTGGGAGCCGTTGCATGAGTGGCAACACATGTGGTTGCAGGATTTCATGAACATACCGCTGGGCTGTCATGGTGCCACGGAACAATACTAGGGGTGACCGTGTATTGTAGGCAATGGCACTCCATACCATCACACCAGCTGTGGGAGCGATGTGTCGCTGTACAGCAAAGGCAGGATTGAAGCGTTCACCACGGGCTCTCCACACACGAACACGATTGTCATCACTGCCGAGATTGAATCTGGATTCGTCGCTAAAGACGACCTGGTTCCATTCCGCTGCAGTCCAGTTTCCTCGAGCGCGGCAAAACTCCAAACGGAGGCGTCGATGGGTGGGCGTCAAGGGCAGCACACGTAATGGGCGCCGCGATACCAACTGTCCTTCAGCCAGGCGCCTTCGTATGGTTCAAGAAGACACAAAGGCCCCTAGTGAAGGTGCTACCTGTGCCTGGATGGCGGCCGATAAAGCAGTTGGCTGTACGCGTGCATTTCTTACGATGTTGCGGTCTTCTCGACGACTGGTCAGTCGAGGGCGTCCTGAGCCTGGTCTTCGTGTACATGACAACTCTCGGGTCCACTGGTCCCAACTCCTCCTTTACAACACAATCAGAGCGGCCTAATTGACGAGCTACTCGCCTAGCTGACCACCCAGCTTCCATCATACCGACGATTCTCCACCTCTCAAACTGCGACAACTGCTTATATTGTCTTCGAACACGGCGTAATGGCATGTCTATCTCAGCTCTTCCTTTGTAAATGATTCAGCACACTCAAACAAGCTTTGGTTACCTGTTTTATACTCCACAGAGTACGAAGTTCAACGCCCTCTACCGGCTATACGTAATGCGCAATCACGCTGCATTTCTAATCATTTGCATATCTCCCCGACATGTACCTTCATTGCAAGTTTCGTTACGATCCCGCAATTACTTCTTGGTGCGCTAATTTTTTGTCCATGAGTGTATATATATATATATATATATATATATATATTGTTAGATCTTGTAGATCAGCCACAATTAGTATTTTGTTACTTTAGTTTTATTGAAGTGGATACATTGAAAATGTTTTTCCACTTGATTATTTTTGAACATGTATAATTTTAGGAACTAAATGTTATTCAGACGTAATATGTCTGTAAAGTTGTAACTATTTCTACATTATAATTCCTATTTGAGTATTTGAACCATTAAGCCTCTGGATATTACTTCAACTACTTATTATTTACCGTCATGATCCATTTGAATGCTGGTAGCATTTGTTGTGTAAATCGATTTCTGCATTTAAATCCGACATATATATATACTATAGCTCTGGCTAAAAGAGAGAGTACACATGATGCAAGTTAATCTTTGTTTCACTACCAGTTAGTATAACTACGATGTGTTTCCTTGTTCAATCGTTCAACCAGATATTTCATCCTTATTTGTCTCTGCATAACAAATCTCTTCAAAACGGGATCTATTCAAAAAGGGAAGTTGTCTTAAAGAGCAAAAACATATTAGACTTTATACTAAATAATATTTCCTCTGCTTAACTTAAAATAATTTGACACTTTCTTTTATTTTCCTAACAAAATGATACAAAGAAACCGCCATAAATCTTATTAAATAAATAAAATGAACAACTAAATACCGTTATTATAGATTAAGTGAAATAATTTCGGTTGCGGAAATGTAGTCAGTTCCTGTACTCCATTAAAACTTATCCTGGACAAATGGAAGGAGTTTATAAACTTTTATTGAAACCCAAAGAGCTTTGAAAATATTAAGAAGGAAAAGCAACGGTGATTTAAAAGCAAAAAAGAGAGACCAGAAGGAGATTTTGATGGTTATGAGTTTTGAAAGAATTTGTCTGTTTTTTAACGTATATTGTGTTTCTTTCTCAGAAAAGTTTGTTGTTTTTCTGAATTTAGAATGAGTGTTAGTCGAAAATTAAACTTTTGAGAGAAATAAACGTTCTCTTTCTTTTTTAGGCACCCTGAAGTTCAGTTTTTAGCATCATGAAAAATTTTCCTTTAGCATCTTGAAAACCATAAATTTCCTCTAATATTTCTGTACCATTGACAATTTCTCTTAATTAGATATTTCTAGTGAAGGTTCTGCAATATAACGGAGATTATTTTTCAACACTAATATTTTTCTTGTGTTAAGCCTTTCGTGGGTCACTTTTTTATTTAAAGAATTGCTTTGTAAGAAAATTTTTAATTATTCTGAGTAATAAGATTGTGGATTTTAAGGTAAGGACTTTTATTTAAAGCAAAAATTTATGCATACATAAGAATATGGAGGTGGGACGTAATGTTTCCACGGCCCATTTACTGACTAATGTATGACTCTTCTAAATTATTACTCTTCAACTAATCTGTATAACTAATATATAGATTTTTGCAGTTCAAATACAGCACGTACTTACATTTATTTTTGAAAACTAAGAATTTTCAGATCAAAGCCACTATAGCAACAACCAATTGAGAGCCAAAATTATTTGTATAAGGCTATATTAGTATTTGTTGGAAATACTGAACATATTGATGGCAAAACAATATTGAATCGCTGGACTATATACTCCGAAAGTGATTTAGCTGTGACAGAAAATATAGTTGGGAATTACATATCCATTGAACATATTTCAGAAGACATTAGCCGGCTGCCAACGGTCCACGAAAAGGTTAAGTGTGTCCGTATTGGAAATAACTTTTTTTATTGAGTTAAGGCCTGTCGGGCTCTACCCCGGATACCTTAATTTAAGGTTATCTTAATTCAAGGTTACTCTTAATTCAGAGCCCTTTGTCAATCAGAAAAAATTAAAATACTGATTAAATACGTGTATTTTGAGTTCAAATACGTTATAAGATCATGAAAACAGGCGTAGTTCTAGTAAAAGTTTCATGACTTTTTAAAAATAGGGAAGCTTCGTCAGCTTTTTAGCGAAGTTTCAAGCTCACGGCAGACATCCTATATATCGCACACCAGCAAGAAAAGGGGCCTTCTTCAAAAAAGTTCAAATTTGAGGTTATGTCATGTATGGAGTGAAACCATCGTGCACAAAAAGCGGTACATCTCTATCTCGCAATTTCTCCACCAGAGGGCAGTTATATCAGTTTTATTGTAATGCTTCTTTAAGCTGTATAGTAATCTTTAGATTGATTTCTCTCAGATGCTGCATTTTTGAGTTTATATATATATATTTATATATATATATATATATATATATTTTATATATATATATATATATATATATATATATATATATATATATATATATATATATATATATATATATATATATATATATATATATATATATATATATATATATATATATATATATATATATATATTTATATAGATAGATATAGATAGATAGATAGATATTAGGTCATTCAATAAATAATCCAGTATTTTGGTATTTATTACCTAATACGTCATGATACCGCATCATTTATGGGAAGACCCAATATATATATATATATATATATATATATATATATATATATATATATATATATATATATATATATATGTATATGTTTATGTGTGTGTTTGTAGCGTGTAAGATCGTGAATGCGTGAGTGTGTGCATATTAACAAAGCCTTACCCACAACCATTGACTTAAAGGAATCCAATGAAAGGTTTTCAATAAATTCAGCGATGCCTTTTAAAAACCCATTCCTAACAAACGGAACTCAAAAAAAAAAGTTGGAAAAAAGAGTAAGATTAATGTAATTCCCTGATTCTACTTTCTGATCTAAAACACGATAAACCTTTCAAGTTTCAACATTGTGTTCAACGTAAATTGGAGCATTTCTAGAATACAGCGTACACAGGAAACTTGTCCCTTAGATTTATTCCGTTCCCGTAAAATGTATCCAAAGAGTTTTTTGTAACTTTCTTCTAGCTTTCGGGAAAAAATTTAAGAAAGAGAGGTGTTAAAAAAACTTTTATTTTATTGATGCAAAACCTGTAATTTTGTGGTCGATTTTTTCCTTAAAAAAAGGTAAAATCATAAAACTTGACACAATTTTTTCTTTATCTATGAATTATAATAAAGCCCTAGAAGCACTTCTAACATGTCTAAAAATCGCTATTCGGGCCCGGGTTAGCCTAGTGGTTGAACATTGGAGTCGGGGCTACGTTTGCTCGGTTCGAATCCCGGCGAATCACATAATATTCCTTCGTGTCTGCGATGGATATTTCCACAGTAAATCTGTCAACCAAAATGTCCTTCTGTGATGTCACAGAGTTTGGGACAAAACACGAGCTCCCCCCCTCCCCTCCCAGATGTTGCTCCTGTGTGTGCCCGGTCAAAAAGAAGGTGGCACCAGGGGATAGTGTTGGTTCATCAATACGGTGCCTCCAATGGAAGCAACCAATGATTCTTACGGTTCAAGCACGAATGCCTTAATGATAAATCTCTATGCATTACCAAACAAAATTTCTACTTATTCATAGTGTGTAAGTATGAATTATGATACTTTAAATGAAAGGAAATTATTTCAATTTTCTCTAATATTAGATTCCTAAACGCCACAGACATTCAATTTTTTTTTCTTTTTTAGGGTACTACTAATGTGCTACATGAGGAACTATAACACTGATAAACGTCTCCAACGTCTTTCAACGGTGCTCCATTGAAAGCAACCAATGATTATCACGGTTAAAGTGCGAATTCCTCAATGAAAAAGTATCCTGCATTGTAAAATAAAATTTCCTTCTCATTCATAGTGTGTAGGTATCAATTATGATACTTGTATATTGAAAGAAATTATTTAAAATTTCTATAAGATTAGTTTCTTAAACACCCTGTGCATTTAATGTTTAGCTCTTTAAGGATACTACTAACGTGTTACAGGAGGTACCATACCACTGACAAACATCATAAAAGTTGGTTGGTTAACAGAGTGATGCGCTTACCTTTTACAACATGATCGTTTATTAGACAACTACGACCTGATAGAAACGTTCATGGAAACATCAAAACTAGATTTAATAGATTCCGGTACTGATTACGAATGTACTAGACGTTTGACCCTCGTTCTGTTATATCGGAAATTGGTTCATAGCATAGACAGTAGATATGACTATACATGTAAATACAGAAGGTCGTTCGCACTTTATGGAAACGATTTTGTAATTTGCTTTTGGCGTTTGCATTCTGAGATAAAAATTTAGCAACTTCGAAATAATCGTCTGCTATTGATTGGAATGTAAAATAAATGATTTATTTTTAAAATGGCCCATAACATTAATAGATAGCTCGAAGGTTACGAAACTGCACTTTCCGGGGAGAAATATTCGTATCAAGAAATTCTAAAGCGGTGTAAAAATTGCGGTTATGTTATTTCAAAAATAGGTATTTATAATATATATTAAAATCGAAAGGGAAAAAAACATCTAACTGAAAGAAAAATGAAAACATGACCAATAAACCTCATCCTAAGACAGTTCGAGCGCATGTAAATGTCAAGAAAGTGAAGTATCTGATCCTAAAAGAAAATACACCGACTCAAAAATCCATTGCACAAAACTAAGAATGTCTTCTGGCACTGTAAGTAAAATCATTCATAAAGATTTGAAGTTAAAAAAGATGTTTAAACATAAAGTTCATCTGCGTTTGCCAAAGCATATTGCTGAAAGGAAAACAAATTGTAGAAAATTACATGAAAAATACCTAGCTGCTGAAAATTTGTGGTAACACTCGATAGGGCATGGGTCTATTTAAGTGACTGTAATAAAAAAAGATCAATTTTCTATTGCTCAATTGACGGGAATGACCGTATGATATGGCTACGTCAGTGTACAGAAAAGTTCCAAAGGAGTTCATGATAGTAGCAGGATTTTGTTACAACGTCAAATTTAAAAAAAAAGAAGTCTCAAGTAAAGCCAAAATTAATTCGCTCTACCGTCAGCGGAATATTTTTGATCTAAATTTTGTAGAAGAAATCCAGTCTTATATGGAAAGGACATTAATAATCTTGAGCTTCGTATGGACAAAGCCTCTAGTCACACGTCTAAATCAACTGCCGCTTATTTAGCAGAGAAATAATCAGAAACAGGAATAAAGTGTATTCCATTTAACGAAATACCTGTAAAATCACCTGACGTTTTTCCAATGGTTTTTTGCGCTTTCGGTTTATTAAAACGAGCCTTGGGAAAATGGCATCCAAGAACACTGAACGGACTTTGGAAAACGGTCCAAGAGGAATTAGGTAAAACTGACATGACAGTACTAAGCAAAAATTTACTTTGATGGAAAATTTGAGCTAGAGCTATTCTCAAGAACCATGGCTATGAGATAGAAGCATATCGTCGCATAAAATACAGCATTTATACATAAAACTTAACTATCAAAATCGTTTCCATAAAGTGCGAACGAACTTCTGTATATGAAGGAAATATTTTAATTCATGTAGACTACTAAAAGGTTTTATAATAAATCAACCTACTCAAAATCGTTATAAAACTGATTGGTTTTTAAAAAACTGATTGGTTTTAAATGTCTTTGTGGAATAATAAGTTTTCCTTGAAGCTTAAGTACTCAGTATTTTATATTTTGCTATACAAAGGTTAATTAGACCGGGAAATGCAGTTTAAAGCTGATTACGATGGCTGTAAGCAACCATGACAACAGTGAGACTAGAACCTTTTAGGGTCTGAGACTGAATGCCAACGGTTTAACCACTGGGCCATCTCCCGGCACTTTTTAAACGAAAGCTTACATCTGAACTGAAGTTCCTATTATAATAGGATATAGAATGTTGCTAAAATCTCTTATACAGGGTGTTCGGGGTAAAGTTATTCAAAAGTCATGACCTTTTTTTTCGGAACTACCCATTAGAATTTAAAAAAAATATTTAAAAACAAAGAACATCTCACCAAGTTTTAATATCGATCATAGATTTCGATCATAGTATCATAGATTTCGATGTGTGTACCTTTTCTAGCACGACAAACGTCTAAATGGTAATACAGTTCTCTCCAAGTTTTTCGTAGCGTATGAGGATTTATTACACGAATTGCGTGAATGATACGTTTCTTCAACTCATCCCCAGTTCAATTTTATGTTTATACACAACGGATGTAATGAATCCCCAATAAAAAAGTCTAATAACGCCTAATATGCTACGAAACACCTGGAGAGAACTGGATTATCATTTAGACATTAGTCGTGCTACAAAAGGTGCACACATCGAAATCTATGATACTGTGATAGAAATCTATGATTGATATTAAAACTTGGTTATATATTCTTTCTATTTAAATAATTTATTTTTCAAATTCTAATGGGTGTCTCCGTAAACATACGTCATGACTTTTGGATGCCTTTAGCCCGGACACCCTGTAAATTTTTCTATAAAAATATAATTAAAATTTATATCATAAGGAGGGATTAAATAAATTATCAAACCGGCAGGAAATTTTAAGAAAAGATGGTCCGATGTAATTTTATTAGAATCGTAAAGATTTTATTTAACGGAACAAAAGCTTTAAGTTCTCAGATATCCACGAATCTTACCGACTGGAAGTAATTTAAGCATACAGGGTATCGGCCGTAAATATAGATCTGCAGCGAGGTACTGAATTTAATTGAATAAATTTGTTACTAGTCACAAACATATGCTACCGAAAAAGAAACTCCTGAAATTCCAATGAAAACGAAAAGCAAAATCAAAGCAAACCAAAAATATAGGCAGTTCATAAAAGATGTCTGATAGTTAATTGGAAAATAATTAAATTCTCTAGCTTCATTCTGTTTTTCTCCACTAAACTAGGAAATTAGTTCTCCGGGACAAAACTAAATGGAACTAATGTATTAATTTATGAAATAACTGTTTTAATTTTTTCCCGTCCTGAGATATGTACAGAATTAGAAGACATGAATAATTATGGATGTTTTGAGAGATGTTTTTCCTTTATATCTGTAAATTTATACAAATTATCCAGTTGAACTAGCTTATAGCAAACCTCAATTTAAAGAATAGTGAAGAAATAAGATATCAATGAATAATTCAATGTTAGAATTAAAGCTTATTATTATATATTACACACAAAATGTGGATTTAGAAAATACGATATTACTTACTCGTCTTAATATATGTTTATATTGACTACGTTAGTTAATTAATTTTTTGGCGAATTGTATTATATGGTTTTACTTAATCAGAGAATGCATTATGGGAAAAATCTAATCCAAGTTTGAAAAGCTTTAGTATGACAGATATTGTCAAATATTGTATTATAACATTCGACATACGAAATCCAGAAGAAATTGATGATGGATTTGAAACGAAACTAGCTGCGCAAATTAATGAAGCAAAGAAGGATTGTCACCAGGATGAAGAATTTCAAGCAGAATTTTCCCAGACATATACTTTGGATCTTATTTTTCTGGAAAAATTGTATTTCATTTTTAAATAAGAAGTGCATGGGAAGATTACGAGCAGTTTCAAGTCTTAAAATTTATTTTAAGGAAAATAACTATCTATGTATAAAAAAAAAATTCCGTGACTGACTGACTGACAAATAAAGCACAAACCAAACCGCTGGACATAAAGGGTTAAAATTTTGCATGGTGATTCTTCTTATAATGTAGGGCTGCACTAAGAAAGAATTTTGAAAAATTCTTCTTAGATTTTTTTAAATTAAATTTTTAAGCTGTTTTTGTAACATTCTTTAAAGCTGGCATTTAAGATAATAATCTGAGGGTTATAAAATTTAAATCACGAGAAAGTTGATAAAATTTCCTTTAGGGTGAATTTTTTTTCAAATCTTTACCTCTATTTTCTGATTTTTGGTGAATTTTTAAAGTTTAATTTTTAGAATTTAATTTATTAAATGTTGATCACGTGGTTTCTTTTCTTTTTGTGATACTTTAAATAAATTTAGCGTCACGTGCATAACAACGAAATAAATTGACAATTTTTTTTTCCTTCTAATTCAGCTGACGATTCCACATTATCCCAAAAAATATTAAAATACAGTAAAAGAAATATTCCTCAAACTGTACTATATTAACTGTACTCTATTCTTTAGTATGATCTGTTAGATTTAATTTCAATATTTTCTTCTACATTATTTTGTCTATAAAAATATCCGTTATGATTTTTTTTATAAATATATATTTATATATATATTGCATGAATTGCTTACATTGACCGTTGTATTTAATTTGAATGTACTCCGTAGCGAATGACGAGTATTCAGATAGTTAATAAATACGATTATACCAAGTTAATTATCCTTTTTTCTGTAAAGAATAAAAAGTAAATTGCATTTTCATGTTATAATTTTTTAATCAATTTTTATTACATGCCCAGATTTAACGAGGGAATTTATAGGACATTTCAAATTTTTTATAAGCGAGTGCAAATGGATTTTAACACATGATTGGTTCTTATGATCAATATAAAGTTAAACCTCTTTTAGTAAAATTGATTTTTTTTAATATACACAATGTATTTATAATCTCTATTATTTTAAAAAGAAGATCATGAAAGCATAACTTAAAAATTGTTTCTGCTTCAAATTCTTGAGGGACCTCTAGACTACGAAAAATATAATGTTATAGATGAAAAGATAACATGAAGTCGTTTAAAGTAGGAAAAAGAAGGAATATATTACGAAATACAATGAATGAAACCTTGGGTCTTTAAACGATAAAAACAGAATAAGACAAGGATTATCATTCACTTCCTCATTAAAACACTGAGCTTAAATTTCCGATGAAAAACTATCCTCTAGAGACCACTCTGAAAGAGATGCGAAATTCTCTTGATTTGTCAAGAAATAGCCCCCTAAAAGGTTTTTACTTCAGCTTCAAGTTTTTATATGTTCAAGTCCCCCAAATTAAAGGTTTATGGATTTCTCCATCTGTTTATGTTTTGCCACAATTACAGAGCCCAAGAAAAGTAATAACTTTAAAAATAACAACATCTATATCTGTAAAAGTAGAAAATACCACAGAATATGGCTCAAATTATGTCCCAAAGAATATCTCCAAATTATGACTACCTTTCCAATTTCTAGGCCTTCCAACTCAACGTCTACTCATGTGAATTATAATTATCTCCTGCAACTGAACTTCCATATAGTCTCCCCTCCTGCGAAACAGCAAATCCGTGGCACACAACAAGCTAATACGGGCTACACTTCTATTTTCTTAAGCACGCTTCCCACTCTTATTCAAGTTTGACAGGAAATTATCTTGTTATCCTGTCGATTGCGATAACCATTGAACTTCAGTTGATCCAATTGATCGATTCAGAAAGTAAGCTTGAGCGAATAGAAGACGCAAGCTTTAATTGTTAGTGAGTGTGTTTAACCCATCCTCAAAAAAAATAAATAAAAAATATGAACGGTTGCTAATCGAAAAGAATACGTTATAATGCACAAACTGACTATGTGTTTATGTTTCGATATAAGTTTAAAAAAAATACGTGATAATTTTAAAACTCATTTCTGTGATCTACCGGTAGCTTTTTTATAGCGAAATTATTATAATTAAGTAATATCAAGTGAAGTTTGTAATATGACTCCAACCAAGGAAAAAAATGAATCCGAATATTAACAGGAGGATTCCAAATTAACCAAAGATAATCGGTTCCAAATCGTATTCAGCTGAGCTGAGGCGAGTTACATCTCAAAATGGCAAAGAATTACTAATTAAATTACTTAATTTATCAAAAACGCAATTAGGTTAAAGTATTCAATATAATTATCTTAAAATTGTATTTGCTCTTTCCTAATTTAATTTTAAGTTGCTTGAAAAATACCTATTTATCTTCTAATATAATTTTATGATAGTCATTTACTACACAAAATATTGAAATTCTTAATGCACAATGATCATTCGCATGCTGTTCACTCTCATTAATTTAACCTAATTTGACACTTAATGTGAAAAACTTAACAGAAATCCAACACATTACTTTGCTTAGAATAATACGTAATATCTCTAAAAATCAAATAACTAGATAAAATACAATGCATCGAAGTGAAAATCATTTTTCTATCCAAATTCTAATGGTTTTAATGAACCTTTGTTGTCAAATTACAGGTAAAACTAAGATAGTCAGAATGGAAGTTTGAACACTTTATTGGCTAATTTTTGTCTACATACAGGAGTTTTAACAAATATTTAGCATATTTCAATTAAAGCAAACTTTTTAAGAGAAATAAATCCTGTAAACTGCAATCATATGTTGGTTATCCCACCTTATATCAATCCGATAAAGTATAAAATTTTGTGGTAAAGGCAAGAAAGGGTATTCATGCTAATTAACATAGTAATAAAAGTGGTTAAACTAAAATACATTGTTCGAATGAAGGGGAAAATATCAACACGAAATCCAAAAGGGAAATCAAATAAAACATCACATACAGTTTGGATTTACAGTATTAAAATAAATTACAACATAATGTTATGCAATATATTTCAACAGATGTTTTTAAAAACTTAAAACATGATCGTGAGAAAATCATCCGTGCCTAAATGTCATATCATTTTAAAATACCAAAATTATCGATTGCAACAACAAAAAAAACTTTAATTTATCAAGTAAAGAATCTGATTGGATTATCTCTCCATTTCAGCTTTCCAAATAAAATTTTTAAAAATAAATTAAGTAACGATATTCCTATATAAATGATGTTTAAACTCAATTTTCAATACCGGAACACAATTATTTATACGATATATCTCACACTCTTGTTTCTCTTTTCACTGCAAATCTGGATCTAGAATGAAGAGGAAATAGATAGAATTTTTATAAAAATTGCAATCGGAACTCTTTTAACACGTGTTTCGTAACCCAGCTTGGCATATTAACAATGAACCACGGTAGTTTAGGGGGTGTAATTTAATATTTCAAACTTATTTTAATTTAATAAACAATAAAAAATCAAGAATGAGATTTTTGCATTGCAAATTAGAATGAATAGTAACTTCTAACAAAGAAAAATAAATCACTTCATAAATGTATACGGGCAAAAGAGAGTTGATAAAATATCTATCTTCCTGTATAGAATAATTTTTAGAAATGAAATTCCACTCCATTTGCTTTCAGACTACAATTTCTTGTTAAATTATTTGAGAATGAGTGCTTATACTCTTTTCGGCGTTTCCACAAAATTTATCTCGCCTTAGTAGTTCGCATGTCTAAGGGTAGGTGGAATATATATATATATATATATATATATATATATATATATATCTATCTATATATATATATATATATATATATATATATATATATATATATATATATATATATAGATATATATATAGATATATATATATATATATATATGTATATATATATATATATATATATATATATATATATATATATATATATATATATATATATATATATATATATATATATATATATATATATATATATATATATATATACCGGGTGATCCAAAAGACAGGACGAGCTTTAAAAATGAATAATTCGAAAACGAGTAAAGAAAAAAAGTTGCGGTTTGCACCAAACGGATGGAAAAGAAGCCGGGTTTTGTGTGGCAACGAAAAAAAATTGTTCTGTTATCTACCAACAGATGGCGCTGTCGTATTTCTGATATAGGATTATGCAAAGCAACAAACGATATAACAAGGAGCAACTGCAGCAGGTAATGATAGTCGAAGCTTATATGCATCGAAATACTGTCCATAGTTGAGAAAGCCCTCTTAGTTAAACTGTATTATAAGAATTCGGAAAGTACGATTGCGGCATTGCGAGCATATCGCTACATGAAGGGTATGCGAGATAGCAAAGGTCCAATAACGTCTTCTGCATTGAACAAAATGAAGAAATTTGAAGCTACAGGTTCTTTGGCGTCACGTCCAAGAAGTGGACGCCCCTCAGAAGGCGCTGCTGTTGCCACGACAGTGGAGCAGACGGTGCAATCCATGTCGGCGGTTTCTGCACATGGGGAGTGCAGTGCTCGAGAAGTTTCGTGGCAGACAGGAGTGTCGTACGTAAGTGTCTGGAGAGCACTGCGAATAACCCTGAAACGGTATCCCTACAAGTTGCAACATAACCAAGAAATGAAACCTCTTGACTTCGACTCTCGCCAAGATTTTGCGAATTTGGTATTCAATAAGATGGAAGAGCAGCACGACTGGCTTCACACTGTGCTTTGGATAGATGGAGCGCATTTCACACTCTATGGCGCTGTTAACACCCACAATTGTCGAGTGTGGACCACAGAAAATCAAAATCCACACGCATTTGTTGAGGTACCCTTGCAACAGCCTAAAGTGACAGTCTGGTGTGGCTTCACTGCTGATTTCATAATTGGTCCATTGTTTTCGAGGAAGTCACAAAGACGGGTTTCAAAACAGCTTCTGACATTGGTCAGCGATATGCAGCACTGTTACAGAACAACATTATTCTTGAACTGCAAGCGCGACAGGCACTCCAAACAGTCACCTTTATGCAAGATGGAGCACCACCTCATATTGCTCTGCCTGTGCAACGCCTGCTACGCTCAACATTTGGGGAGGATCGCATTATCAGTCGATGCTTTAATCACGCATGGCCTCCAAGATCTCCCGATCTGACACCCTGTGACTTTTGGCTGTGGGGATTCTTGAAGTCAAAAGTGTACCGCGACCAACCGGCATCACTAGGAGCACTGAAAGATGCCTTCCGCCAAATTGTGTCTGCCATAACGCAAGAAATGCTACTCAATGCTGTGAACGGTGTGGTGACTCGTCTCACAGCGGTACTTCTGCATGATGGACGGCACATTGAACATTTACTGTAATTAACTGTAATTAAGCTGGCTTGTAACTTGTAAACATTTTTTCATTTGTAAATCATATTTTGGTGAAATAAAAAACTATAGCGCCATCTGTTGGTCGCCAACAGAACTATTTTTTTTCGTTGCCACACAAAACCCGGCTTCTCTTCCATCCGTTTGGTGCAAACCGCATCTTTTTTTCTTTATTCGTTTTCGAATTATTCATTTTTAAAGTTCGTCCTGACTTTTGGATCACCCGGTATATATATATATATATATATATATATATATATATATATATATATATATATATATATATGGGAAAGATACATTTTAACTGAATAAAATTCCCATTACTATATGCATTGTAAGAAAACTTTGTTCTGAATTCCCAAGAATAACCAGTAAGCAGTAAAACATAAATTTGCAATATGAGGAAAATAAAATTTTTTGCATACTGGTAATGACAATGCAAATGTAAGATAAATGGCCTGTTCACAGGAAAACTGGAATGTTACGTAGTGTCAGCGTAGAAAAAAAAAAAAAACTAAACCAGTCACAGAGCTCTATTCATTGATCACGTGCTATGATAAACTTATCACTGGTCATGTCAACAATGTCGCAGCCAAAATAGTAACGTAACACAACACTCTGGAAGCAATGTGATCACGCATTCAGTGTTTTTATTTCTACTCTTTCGGTAATTTAATTTTTCATGATTTTCAGTGGGCTTTTTTAATAACAATATATTTTGTGTGACTTTTAAAAAAGCACTTCTAACAGTCAAATGACCAACGAACTATCATTAAA
This sequence comes from Dolomedes plantarius, assembly GCA_907164885.2. Lineage (NCBI taxonomy): Eukaryota > Metazoa > Arthropoda > Arachnida > Araneae > Dolomedidae > Dolomedes > Dolomedes plantarius. The sequence goes on along the minus strand of OU015500.1, from coordinate 91,373,856 downwards.
ACTTATGCATATAAATTTTTAAATTTACTGTGCTGTTAAAATTTAAGAGAAAAATATGCATCAATTATGTGCTACATAAAGTTAGGAATTTAATTTATTTTAATTATCAAATAAAGTTTTAAGAGAAATTACATGACAAGAAATTTTACATTTTTTCAATATATTGAATTATAAAATAGTTTGATGTAATAAATTTTTTAAAAATAATGCTAGTAAAAATACATTAAGCATTGCATTTTCAGTTAATAGGTTTTTGCTGGTTAGAAAAGATGAATTAATTTTCCGATAGCAAAATTAGTGTTGAATAATTTATGAAATTTAAAATTTAAAAAAAAATTAAAGCCCATCAGAAAATATACTGTTTTTTCATCTTGTGTAATAACCCTTAAAATTTTTTATCATTTTAACTTGTAATATTAAGGATTAATTTACATATTTGTTTATATAGAAAAAAATGAGAAAATAGAAAATATTGCAGAATATGGAAGTGGATTTTAAATAAGAATTTCTGTTTCTGATGTGTTAATGGGATTACCCGTTAATCCGAAAAAAGTAGTGCATTGCGTTGAATAAAATAGAACTAGAATTTACTCACCACGCACCTTCCGATTAAATGATACATTTATGACAAAAAATGAAAGAGAACAGTTTTATAACGTTGACATCACATCTTTGCCTAAAAGGCTGGAAAATGTTTGGATTTTTCAATCCATTAGCATCTGCTGCAATTCTTTGCTTCCTGCTAGGTTATAGACGTCTATGTTACGTGTCGGAAAGGCAATCCTTGTAGAAAATCTATTTTCTCTTAATCCTTTTTAGAAGATTAATTAATATCTAATGGCACTTGCACCCACGTGATGCAAAACCATTTTTTTTAAGCTTATGATCACTCGCTGAAAGCCAGTGACTCTCAGAATGACTTCACACAATGTTCTAGAAGCCGAAATTCAAAAATTACCGCTACTTTTTATTATTATTATTATAATCGGAGCAGGGGAAGGTGCGCGCAGGGGAAGAATGCGCGCGCATTCCGGCAGTCCATAGAGCGTCGATTCAGAGTTATAAGTTGGATGTTTTCACAACATGATGGAATCAAAAACTTCGGTTTTCCGTTGTAATTGTCCTTAGGAATGTCTGCATCAACACCAAGAATATGTTGTCCGCTGGACTAAGCGTAAACAGCGTTGCTTAATGTTTGTGTAATTGGTAGCGTCATTGTATGTGTGCATGGGTAATACCACACAGGGCTTAAATTACGTTGTTAAGCTGTGTTGGAAGACATGTTAAAATCATTTAATCAAACAAGCCATACACATTTATTAAAAACAGGTATCCAGTTAACTTAATAAAAAAAATGATACGTGCTAGGCAAAAATGCTCTATTTCATCTCAGCTGCCTGTAGACATGGACAACAACAACAGATTTATATTTCTTCTTAATTCCGATGCCAATGCTCGACTCGCATTTTTATACACAAAAGAAAATTACAGTAGCAGGTAACATGTCGGTAAATTTGCATACACAAGAAAAATTAATAGATAAAAAATTTGAAATACGTATATGGAGAGCGCCCATCTCATTGACTTATTATATCTGACCCTGCGTATGTAAACACATCACGCATATTAATTACGCGATGCAGTTTGCATCTAGTACGGAGTGTAGCGAGTTTATTGAAATCGCCATGTGCTTATTATAACATTTTCAAGCAAAGATGTGGGCGCTGCATAGAAACAGTAGAATTGGTTTACACGTCTCCGGCCAAATCCCGCGTGTTTAGTGGTGACCCGTATGCGATGCAACTTGAGATACAAAATACAGTTTTATTGATTTCTAACTAGAATGTTACAAGATTAAGTTACTTTACTTAACTGATAGTTAAATAAAAAATTTAGAAACAGGCGTAACAAAGATGCATTTTCGAGCACACTATTGCAGGTAAAATTTCCTGCTTAAAACGGTCGGACTATTCACCAGTTATGGCGGTATAAATTGGAAGTGCGAACAGGTGTTCTGCCGTCACGAATTCTGAGTATATAAAGTTGCTTGTGAACAGAATTTTATACTTGAGAGCTCTGCACTCAATAGCTTCCGCAACCCCTCAAATGGTTTCTTTCTTCTCGAATGCATATCAAGCTCGCCACATATTTGGAAACCCTATCGAGGTAAACTGTATTATCGGAACATCATTCAGTGGAAACTAACACACCTTCCTATTATAATGACACCTCAGAAACGTCCACGTCTTAAACGTATTTGAACCCGAGCTCACTTTCTGGAATCTCGAAACGCATACACTATATGATATGAGTGATTTGAATAAACATATTATAATGAAAATTTATTAATTTGTATAATATGGGGAAAAAATTAAATTGTGCACGAGTTAGTAATTTTATGACTTCACTATCTGAATACCCGTGCGTATCTACGGTGTACATTTTAGGATAATTGCAATGAAAAAATAATGAAATTTATTTCTAGAGGATTTCCTTATAAACATTTTGTTTTGTTTCTTCACTGGGTGGAACTAATATTACCAGGCTCGTCCGTGAACTCAAGAGTGAGCAAGCTACGTAAAATTGAATGAGGGAGAAACAATATTCTCTTACATCTACGCCAGCGTATTTTAAAGTTTGCCCTTGAGACTTATTTAACGTCATAGCGAAGCAAAATCTGAGGGGAAATTACAGTTTTATATACAGATTTTATTTAATATCCATAAAACATACTAATTTGTATTAAATTCTTAAAAAACTTCCATCTCAATTAGTCTAGTGGTTAAATTATATCATTTACTGCATTTTAATATTTTTTGTCAATTTATTTCGTTTTTATGCACGTGACCTAAAATTAATTTAAAATATCACACAAAAAAAGAAATCTCATGGTCAGCATTCAATAAATTGAATACTAAAATTTAGCATTAAAAATTCACCAAAAAACAGAAAAGGGAGGTAAAGATTCGAAAAATATTTCATTTTAAAGTAATTTTACTGATCATTATTGTGATATAAATTTTATAACCCTCAGTTTATTCTATTAAATGCAAACTTAAAAAATATTACAAAAACAGTTCAAAAAGTTAATTTTAAAAAAAATCTAAGAAGAATTTTCCATAAACTTTCTTAGTGCACCCCTACACTATAAGAAGAACCGCCATACAAAATTTCAGCCTTTTAGGTACAGCGGTTTGGTCTGTGCGCTATCTGTCAGTCAGTTAGTCACGGAACTGTTATATATATATATATAGATTATAACGTTTCTAATGAGACATACTCTCTGCAATTGCAGTAAGACCTCAGATTTCTGATGAATTAGGTGTTTCAGGCAGAAAAATGGTTTATATCTATTAACATGTACTGTTATAATCGATAATCTATTTCGAATGAATTAGAAATTCATTCGAAATACATATAAAGTAAATTTGATATCTCGCCTTTCTAAATATTTATTTTATAAATAGCTATACATGAGTATTATACCCCTCTTACTACTTTTCTTTGCACTACCATTTACAAAAATATTTTTTTCAAGTTCCCCCTTTCATATGAACATGAATGTTTTTACACAAAAAATATTTTCAATATTATTACTACTCCAGACATAGGAATTAGGATTTATTAAACACTAAACGTGAAAAATGTTTTAGATTCTTCTTTTTTTTAAACATACTCGATGAAAATTTCTCTTTATTAATTTATTTTACGCTACATGATATTATTAGCTAATACCTGGACGAAGCATAAAACTACGCAATCCCACATACTCATTAGGATTTAAAAGGGAAATTTGTGTTTGACTAATGAAACAATCATTATGAAGAAATATAAAAAAGAATTACAGAAAATTTTATTCTTCTATTAAAAAAAGTTCAGTGCAATCACATATTAAATTTCTTAACTTACATTTTGCTATAAAACACCGAATACATTTCAGCTACTGTGAAAAAATAGCTGACTCTCAGATTTATTCATAATCTCAATTTGTTTAATTTTCTTTTCATTATTCAAAAGAATTTCTGCATTTAATAAATCAAGAATTTAAAATTCATAAATAGTAGTTCGCGTTAAAATTAAAATATTTACCTTTCTTTGATATTCACATTAATTTTAAATTATTTTTTGTTGCAAATTATTTTTTGTTACTTTTAATCCATTTCTTTATATAACCAGTAGTAAAAATTAAAGTTTAATACAGAAATAAAGCTTCTTTTATAACTCCTTAATTTCGTTCTGAACGTATATATCTCATTTAAATTCTCACATTCTGAACGTTAAATAAAGTTTTATTCCTCTGTTTGGAAATTAAAAGCTTTTTTAACAAGACAAAAAACTGGAAAATAGTATTTAAAAAATTATGAAATAATTAAGTGTTTCCACTAAATTAAATACATAATATAACTTAATACTTCTTAAGCGGCTTTTTCTTTGCCCCAAGCAAAAAAAAAGAAAAGAAAACTATAACTTAATCCAATAGTCGTCTCATTCTAAAAGATGTATTTAGTCATAAATTCAATTATATACTTCATGATTTCCAATTAACTTTTTGATAACTCAGCTGAAAAATTCTAATTTATCACGAGGACCAATATCGATAATCTATTTTCCAATATTAAGCAAAGAAATTCGGATAAAACTTTATTAACATTTCAAACGAACCATTTGAATATCTCTCATAGATGCTATATGATTTTTTCTAAAACCTATTTTCACAAAATCAAACTTTCCTCTCTTCAATCTTAAAACGATGTTTAATTCCAATATTCCTAAATTTTGGTAGTGATAGAAATTTTTACCTTCTGTTACTAAACATTTTTAATTTATTTTATTCCATTAATATTGGCAATCGCCATTTTGCCATATTTTATCTGCTAAGTTTCTAGCTCGCAGACGATACAATAATATTACATACGTATCGGATATACATACATATATATATATATTCTACTCATGAAAAAGTACGTAATATATTCAAACAAAATATCTAGGAACTAATAATTGGACACCCGATAGCAGAAAAAAAATCGTCTGGGGGAATGTTTTATGTGTTTCGTTCGAACCTCTGAGAAAGTTATTACATTTTCCTTCTTCATTTTCTGTTCTATTTTATCTCTCACTGTCAGTTGTGATTATTGGTTGGCCATTTGCAAATGTCATTTCTGCGAAAAGTAGCCATTTAATATCGAGAGACCTTATTCGATTGTTTTCCAGAGCAATGTTTCTTGGCACCAGAGGGTAAAAATAGAATGGAAAGATGTTTTTTTAATTGTGGGAATTAAAGGTAATGCATTATATAACTATACAAAGAGAGAGAGACTGCAAAAGCTACTAATTATTTTCAGATATAAATATATGTTTTTTTCGGGAGGGGGAGAAATAGCGAGAAATTTATTCGTAGATTAAAACCGAAAAATGTGTTAACTTACTTATACTCTAACTACACCTTGAATTTCATAGTACTTATTTTAGTATTATTTAGTATTATTTTAGTATTTTCATAATAAGCCTTATTTGAATAGTGGTCCAACTCCATTCTTGTTCATTTTGAGATACATAGCAACGTGTAATGAGTGCTGAGAAATGACTGCGGAAGTCTGATTTGTAATGCCCCCTGTTGGCTACAGAAGTAAGCTGGAGGTGTACCAGTTTAAAAATAAGATATGAATGACTTGTATGAACTTTAAATTGAGGCTAACTCCATTTTTTTTAAAGTGGAGTTGAACCGCTATTCAAATAAGGCCTTCATATACTTGTACATGGTGGTATAAATTTATTTTAGGGAAAGGATCTCTCTCTCTCTCTCTCTCTCTCTGTATATATATATATATATATATTGAGTTTTTCGCATTCCGGATTCTCGTTCACCAATATTTTTTATTTAGTGAAAGTACTGTAAGTAACAGCTAACTATTTTCTGAAACATTGGTACCACGTTTGCTCATGTAAAATACATTACTGATTTTTCATGACAACTTGAATCTTAGGATTGCTGTCACGTAGATTTTTTATAACATTTTGCCATCTGAGCACAAATATTATTTAATACGTTAAGATAGGATAGACATTTGAATCTGTAATATATTTTAATCAGCAAAGTTAACGTTAATGCATATTTAAGTAATAAACTCTAGTTTGTGTTCAAGATTTGCTGTAAAATTATTATCATTGTTTCTCTGTATCTAAATACTATAATCTTAACAGTGAGTAAAAGTTCTTAAGATAACTTAAAATATGACTTATGTTTTAATTTCATGTCTTTCTTTTCTTGCGATATATCTGTTGCAGTGCATAACGGCCGATTATAGGCAGTCACTACCAGTCGAGGATCGAGGTATGAGAGTCGTTGCTATATTCGCAAGAGAAGCTGTTAAGCTAAAAAGAACTGAACATCCCCATTAATATATAGGCTTTCGAGCAGTTTTGCCTGTTATTTTCATTTGTTAGGCATTTTCCCTTACGTATACGCAATTTCTGCCTGACTCAAACTTCATACGGCAAGCCCTAGTCGGTTCTTTAGATTTCTCCCTTTACATCTCCAAAGTTACTTGATATAAGCTCCAATTTTCTGCATTTATATTGCTCCCCAATGCATGGACCGAGATACGGAGATGACGAATAAAAAATAATAAAATTCTAGACTTAATGAAGAGATATTTTTTGAAATTCTTGAATTTATTTCTTAAGGTGATGTAATACTCAAAATAAATGCGATGCTCACAACTAAACTGTGTAATTTGTTTCTAATCATAATGTGTACTGTAGAACTTTATTAAATCGTTAACCTCATACGTTGAAAATGATAACACCAGAATTAGATAAAAATATATTTGTGATTCTGTACTTTCTGTATGTTCCCTGTTGCAGATGTATAAAAAAAGAACATACATAAACATTTGAATACTATTTTTTTTAAAATTCAAATTAGGTCAATTTTAGTTCAAAATAAGTCAACACGACCTAATTATTCTGGCCCAGTGGGAGATACTGGGAAAGAGCATTAATTTGAATAATAATAATAATAATAATAATAATAATAATAATGATCTGTGCTGTCAAAACTGGAGACCCTTTTTAATACTCCATATTGCATAAGTAATTCACAACAGACATACACATATATTATATACGTATATAAAACATATTATGTATGACACTGCATTATCTATATATATAAAACAGTTCCGTAACTGACTCACTGACTGACTAACATACAAAGCACAGACCAAACTCATGGACATAAAGGGATAAAATTTTGCATATCGATTCTTCTTATGGTGTAGGGGTGCCTTAAGAAAGTTTTTTGAAAAATTCTTCTTATATTTTTTAATTAAATTTTTAAGCTGTTTTTTGTAACTTTTTTTAAGTTTGCATTAATAAAAATAATTTGAGGGTTATAAAATTTATATCACGAGAAAGATCATAAAAATTCCTTTAAAATGAGATCATTTTCGAATCTTTAATTTCTGGCTTTTGGTGACTATTTACAGATTAATTTTTAGAATTAAATTTCTTAAATGCTGATCATGTGATTTCTTTTTCTGGTACTTTAAATAAATTTATCGTCACGTGCATAGAATCTAAATAGACAAAAAATATTTTTCCCCTGCTAATGCGGCAGACGATTGGACATTATCCCAAAAAATATTATAATTCAATAAAGTATATTATGTTCCTAAAAATGTAATACATTAACTGTACTATATTCTTTAGTATGTCCTATTACATTTAATTTGAATATTTTCTTCTACATTATTTTGTCTATAAAAATATCCCTTAAGATTTTTTTTATAAATATATTTTTTGGTTTTTTTTACATCAATTGTATACATTGATCGTCGTATTGATTATAAATATATATGCAATTAATGCCAATATATATATATATATATATTCCTTTGGCATTAATTGCATACATTGACCTTACTATTTAATTTGAATGCACTCCGTAGAGGAGTGCGGGTTTTCAGCTAGTTGATATATAAACCGATGCAGTATTTAGCAATTATTAGTCCAACTTTCGACCTTAAATTTTCGCGACATTTGCTTTAAATTCAACTAAAATACATATAAAACTGAGCCAATCTACAAAAGAGAAATGCACTCCGGAGGAACTCCTGAATTAAAGTTGTTCTGACATCAAATATCCTCTCTCTTCTCCTTTCAAGTTAACATTTAAGCAAATTTTGTAAATGCGGTGAAATGCTCCCTCCACGCTTTAATTGACCTTCATTACCATAGAGGCGAACAATTCCCAACGTACTGAGGCCGATACTTCAAGCGAATAACCACTTATTGAGGAAATGAATATCGTAACTAATAGTGGGGAGTCAAGCTTCAATATTGTCTGATAAATGTGTGATTTCGGTGTCAGCTGTGAGCCGAATCGATAACGTTTAGATAGCATGTTCATACTTCATTATCTGCCCATCATTTATGATTTCTAAATTCATGCACTCGCTGTATTCGAAGTGTTTAAGTAGCTGTTATTCAAATGTCGCCCGTTTTATGTTCCTCTTGCTTTAAAATATCGAATATTTGAAAGTGTTTTATTTAGAATTTTTTTAAACCATATATCTTAGTTGTGGGTGCTTTTAAAGGGTTTTTTTACTTGTACAATGTGTAGAAATATGAAGTAAATATTGTTTTTAATTGCAATGTTGAAGCTTCAATGTACACATAACACATCTGCGAGAAGAATGTTACATCTCAAAATAAACATACAGGGTGTCCATAATTAAAGTCCCATTTTCAAAAGGCTGCAAAAAAAGAACCACTGGTCAGAATGACTTCAAATTTAAACTGAATATACTGAAAGAAAGGGGAAACGATTCGGCATAATAAAAAAAAATTCCAAAATTTATATTTGAAAGTGGGACTTTAATTATGGACACCCTGTATTTTCAGGAAAAGCTAAAGAAGATATATGTGGAAATTTCACTTCTCTTTTATGAATGCCTTTGATAAGTTTTGGAAAATTTATTGTTCAAATCACTTCAGAAGGCAAAACTATATACTATTAAAGTTGTTTTCAATTTTTAAAGCGTGGTTTTGAATTTTGATTACAAGATATAACCCTCTTCTAGTAACCTCATTTTGTCAACATGCACTGAAAAGCTCGAGGGAATACTGTCATATCTCTGTGGTAATGCACAATCTAACTAAACTTTTCACAATATAAAGAAATAACCTTGATAATATGAACAGCAGGTTAGTAAAAATGCAAATTTATTTTCCAAATAAAAACATTTATTTTCCAAACAAAATTTAATGAACATTTTTATTACACGAACATTTTAATATTACAACAACATTAGGCACTGACCAAAATCTTATTGTCATTCTTCGCGCATCAGCAAGTTCTCTCTCCTAATTGTGGAAGAAGGTAATAAGTGTCATTTAGGAGATTGTGTTGGTACTAGGCTTATAATATTATTCGAGAATGAGAAGCACTTCTTATAGAGCATTGTGGTGCAATTATCTGAAAATCGAAAATTTCGGAGTTGTAACACTCTTCTAGCAGAGGTGCGACATACGTAAATTTATACAATGTTTTTCATACTTTAAATTACAGTTAAATATATGTTAAATTAAAACATGTATTTTGGTGAAATACTTAAACCACCCTATTTAAAAAAAATAAATCTGAATATTTCTATTTGAAATTGTAATAAATGTTCACTCTCACGGAAATAAGAAACAATTAGGGAAAGTAAGCCTAATATGAGACCTTGCCTAATATGAGACCCCAGCTTACAAGACGTATCAAGTACTGTCGCCTGGCGACAGGAGCGAAAAACAGTAGTATATTGCATCATTCGCAACCGGTGAGTCAGTCGAGTGTTTGCAAGCGCACACAAAGGTACAGTATATTTTCCGGAATGTGTGCTCGTCGACTTTTTTGCATCACCATTTTCATTGGCTGTTTTCCCCTTCAAGGTAATACTCTTATTAAAACTGTTAGTATTGGATAGGTAGCTATAAATGCGGAGTGTAAACATGCCTGTTTGTTTTTAAGCTAACGTCAATCCTAACATAAAAAATTCGTTGGCGTGTTCAACAACATGGTCGTGCCCAATATGAGACCCAAAACCATACCTAATATGAGATATGGTCTCATATTAGGCATATTAGTTTTCACTTTCACAGCCTTGTTTCCTCTGAAGCTGCAGATGCAATGACGCCCAGGCGAAATCCACGACCATGTAGCAGTAGTGACAATGAGGAAGGTATTGATCAATCAGAAAGTTCAAACAAGTTCAGAGTGACTCCTGAAGAAATAAATCCCTTGCCTACGTTACCTGAGAAAAACACCTGTAAAACCAAGTAGCGCCCGTAAAGCCGATATTATCACATCATCGCCCTATAAAAATAAATTGATTGATAGCATTAATTAAAGAACTGCAGCATATTCGAAAAAAAACTTTGTTTCCTACAAGAAACAAAAATAGACCTAAAAGAGAAGAAATCAAAGGATAAACAAGGAAAAGGAGATTAAGGTAAAAAAGAAAAGTACAAGGAAACAGTAAAAGGAAATGGAAAAGGTAAAGGGAAGGGCTACAGGAATGGGAAAATTAAGGATGGATGAAAATGCAACACTAGTTAAAAAACAGAGGATGGATATGCTTAATGATAGCTATGATGATCTCAGCTCATTTGAAGATGATGAAAAACTTTCTCTCCATGACAGCAGTAATCATAGCATTGATGAAAATGACGCTGAATGTCTTCTTTTGTGGTTGTTTATTTTCAGAAGACAAACGAGGAGAGAAGTGGCGTCAATGCAGAAGGTGTTTCAGGTGGGCCCATGAAGATTGTTGAGCTGCCGAACTTTTTATTTGTAAAGAATGTGAAAAGTTTGAATCTAAAAACAAAAAGTAAACAAAACCTGTAGTGAAAACGAACTAATTTTTTTTTTAAATGTCACTTTTATTTTTTCACTTATTAGTGTATATAGATAACTGTTATCTAATTATTGTGTAAAGTTTTGTTTTTTACGAACTTTTCAGTAAATCTAATTCATTTTTTGAGTTGTAGAAAGGGGGTCTCATTTTAGGACTAGTTTTTTCAGACCCAAAAAATGGAACACTTGTGTTTATACTGTCATACAAGAAAATCGTAAGGTTATTTTCATTTTCTGTAATTGTTATATGTAGTAAAATATATCCATTAAAAGGATATCAAGTTGGTACTATAATCACTCACTTACTTTCCGAATTATAGATGAAAATCAAAAAGGGGTCTCATATTCGGCATACTTACCCTACTTTGTTTCAAGTAAGCGTCAGAAATGACTGGCTTCAAACGTAATATATATTACGTCTATAGAATTACAACTACGATTTTAAGATGTCGTATAAATGCCCAGTACGTATTACGTAATTGTAATTCAGTTAGGACTTGTAGAGGAGACGATTAGATATTTATGTAAAATGTCTTACAGTTTTCATAGGATAATTTTTATTCACTCCATTTGTAGAACTGAATTTGGTCATAGCATAACGTGTAAGTTCCTCGTCCCGTTATTATACGTGATTTAATGTGCTAATGATAAAAGCTACTTTCCTGATATTTTTTTAAAAAATTAGTCCCCAGGCCGGTTTTACTAGGAGTACAGTCTTCTGCAGTCATATTTCTAAATATGGCATTTTGTGCAAAATGATGCAGAATTTCCGTTGAAATATGTTTGAGTTTTCTCAGTTTTAGTTAAAAATCAGCTCTAGAGGAAGCTATTTTATTTCTTCCTCGGCTTGGGCTTCTATATTATTCAATCTTACAAAAGTAACACGTGATATATTTACAACCACTTACCCGTCATTCGTCCATGGTTATTGTTAGAAGTGTTTTTATGAGTATTCAAAAAAGCAATCACACTTTTCTATCCTTAATCTGTGAGTGGGAGATTGCACTTATTTCTTGTGAGGTATAATAGTGTACGTGCAGAGGTTATTATTTAACTTTGCGAACTAAAAAACAGAATATATACCTGCAGTGTACCAGGCATCCTGGTGGGACATATGTTTCTGAATTTTTATAGGGTCAAGTCAGCCTAGATCAGCAAGAAGAAAAGGAATTTTAAACGCAAAATTTCTCGAAATTGGTGTGGTGAATGAAAAAGTGCAGTCCTACAGCCCTCTTCGGTAATACCCGTCGTCCGTTTAATTTTTAGAATTTATTTTATTAATTACTGATCACGTGATTTCTTTTTCTGGTACTTTAAATAAATTTATCGTTACGTGCATAACAACTAAATAGACAAAAAAATATTTTTTTTCTTTCTATTGCGGCAGACGATTGGACATTATCCAAAAAAATTTTGAAATACAATATGAGATATTATGTTCCTGAAACTGTACAATATTAACTGTACTATATTCTTTAGCATGTCCTATTACATTTAATTTGAATATTTTCTTCTACATTATATTGTCTATAAAAAAAATCCCTTACGATTTTTTTATAAATTTATTTTTTTGGTTTTTCCATCAATTGTATACATTGATCGTCATATTTATTACATACATATATATATATATATATATATATATATATATATATATATATATATATATATATATATATTAATATATATATATATATATATTATAGACTATATATATATATATAGCATAAAACTGAAGAATTACAGGACTTCTTGTGTTTAATTTTTGGTATCACGTTTTTTCTCCACATCGAGACATCTAAATAGACTTAGGAATAAAGTGTTATGTTTCTTCCTCTTTTCTTTTGTTTAGGAATACCTAATTTCCAGGAAAATAAAACGACGTCTTAAAGGAAATAATCACGTCACTAAGGAAATGAATATCGCTAATAATATGGAGTAATCAGTCTGAAATCTTTTCTATTTACTATGAGTTTGCTTTCAGTCTCTTAATTGAAGAAATAACGTTCAGCAACTTATATGCTATTCAGGTTATATCGTTCGAAAATCCTTTCTTTGATTTTGTGAAAGGAAAGAAGTAAATATGAGCAATACTTCTAAAATGCTTTCCCTTATTTACAGTGTTGTTAATACAGCCTCTAAGATGGAAAATGTTTACTACGTAGCCGAATAAATTTATATTAAATTGAGTCCTTTATGTTTGTAAATTTTGATATTTAAAAAATACATATTTATTACGACATTAAATCATGAAATATTGTTCCATAATCGTCAAGTTAAATGTATAAGTGATTTTGATATCCTCACCTAATTTTTATAAATCTTTTAGAATAGCATTTTGGATTTTTTTCCTTATAGAAAGGAATGAATTTCATATTTAATCTTGTTTGTTTTTCTACAATATTTAAGGCTTTGCAGTATGAGATCTTACTATTAATTTCCTTTAAAATGAATTGCAATTAGAATTCAAGAATGATGTATTTATTATACAAAGAATTTATAGTTTTAATGTGTACAGTGGAAAAATCTAATTTTAAGATACATAAATGTGCATGTAAAAATATTTGTTTACAGTTTTTCAAATTTTGCAGAATTGCCATTATAAAAGGCAAATAAATTTTCAGTTTTAATTTATGGCTTTGAAGCCGTCTTAAATACAAAAAAATCATTATCATATCTTATTTATATCGAACTATGTCTGCACATTTCAAATTTGCTGAAGATTGCTAAATATTACCTTTATAAATTATGCTTCTGTTCTAAAATTGATTTTAATTAATTTGTTAGAGTCATTTATAACCCTTGAAAATTTAATATTTTGTATAAAAGGTTTTTTTTTTCCAGTTTGGAATAGATGATAGTCCACGGGGTAGTCAGTCGTTCATCTCAGAATGAAATTTGCTTATTTGTGTTTGTTTCCCATTCTGAAAGTAATTAATATTTTCCTAATAACTTAAAAAAAATTAAAAAATTGTTACCGTAATTTGATGAGGCCTGTTTTAATGGTTCTAGATAAACAATAAATACAACTTTCATAACCGCATGATAAAACATCATAAAAAATTAACGTTTATAACTTTATGTGGAACTTGCTTAAAAAATGTCTGAGTTAATCTAATAAACCTCTTAGTTTAAGCATCTGATAAAATATTATAAAAATTATATATATATATATATATATATATATATATATATATAATATAAATACACACACACACACTATATATATATATATATATATATATATATATATATATATATCTATATATTATATATATATATATATATATATTCATTCATGTCGCAATTGTTTAAAAAAATCCCTTAGTTAATCTAATAAACCTCTTAGTTTAAGTATCCGATAAAATATTAATAAAAATTATAAAAACTGAATGTTTATATCTTCATGTTCTGCTTTTTTTTTAAAATTTCTGAGTTAATCTAAAACACCTCATAGTTTAATCATCAGATAAAATATTAATAATATATTATAGAAATTAAATATATATAACTGCAAGACGCACTTGTTTAAAAATCTCTGAGATAGTCTAATATAATATAACTAAAATTAAATAATTCAGCAGAACAAGATAATTAAAGGAAGAATGTAGATAAACGCAAACAGAAATCACGCACTTCGGACAAATACATTCGAATAGGACTATAGTCTAAAAGAACTCCTAGCATAAGCATCTGTCATTTAGTACAATGAAAATGGTAGACTATGGTGAAATATATTTAATAATAAGTAGCCTTTTAAATCAGAAAAAATACATCTCCCAATATGATTGAAAAATATGTAAAGAAACTGAATAAAACTACACTTATTTTTAATCCCAGTTCTTAGTAAATTTATCATCAAGTTTAAGAGAGAAAGATGGACTCATTTTAAATTTTGTTGCTACCATTTTATAGCTAAAGAAATAAATTATATTCGTTGAAAATTTTTACTATTTTTATAAAAATTTTACAAACTCAATAAAGGACGTTGTATCCGAAAAAATAAAGGAATATACTCGTGTTTATTGGTAGGGTAAAATATACCAGATATATCTTCGAGAAATATTCTTCCTTAACTTTTTAGGTTAAATTAATATTAATTTTTGAAATAAATTCCTTAATAACTAAAATTAATTAGCTTTAATAACTAAAATTAATAGCTGAACTGTAGTAAGGGAGAGCGTTTTTAATTATTTCAAAGAATTATTTTTAAAAATATGTAAACAGCTGGATATCAGCTCGAAATTACAGGAAATAAAATAATACACAAACAAGTCACAGGTAATCTAGTACTATTATAGTTTTAGTAAATACAATCAGTGCTTAGATTATTTATTTTCCAATGTTTATTTTTTTAAGTTCTTATAGGACAGTATAGATTAAAATATGTTATATGGTAAATATTTATTGTTTCAGCTAAAAAATTGCGATTTGTAACAATAACGACAATTTTTTAGAAGCCTCAAGGATACGACACATGTCCATTTTATGGAAAAATTTTTAAATATTCTATTATTAGTTTTTATTTGATCTTTGTAGGAATTGAAAATTTAATGTTAGTAAAATTAATGAAGCAGCTTCTATACTCAAATATAATGTAAATTTTCTTATTTAAAATAAAGGTTTGCATCCTATATAGCGAAATGTACCGGAACTTTTATCATTTCTAATATCTCTAGACGTTTGAATAAAATATATAAAAGGGGTATATCTATCCCCTGAAGAAAAGCGATGTGGAAAAGCAAAATTCACTTAGTATTTGAATATCAGCATAGCTATGCCGAATTTGATCAAGAATTTCAGACGATTATTCGGTTAGAAAGCCGCACTTCAGCTTCTATTATCATAAATGAATGGTCCTGACGACGGAATTTCCACCATTTTTATGCAGAGGCCTTTAAATAAATTTGCCATCGAACAAACCGCGTTTATTTGTGTGTGTAAAATATTTTATGATGGTCTGCAGCTACATGTGGTGTGAGAAAGTACATTATGTAGGTTTAATACGCTTATTAAACTGGGAAATATTGTTGGATAAACTAAAACAATACGTTTCTCCTGTTAAATGAACTTCTCTCACACTAATAAAATATTTTACATATTAATAAAATATGACGGAAACCAGTGAGTGCATTTTAATAAAGGCAGGAAATAATTATTTTAAAGCATTGCCACAATCATCTTCCCTATAGCATAAAAATTTTAAAGAAATTTCTTATACTCGATAGTGCTCTGAAACGTTCAATATTATGGATAAATAAGGTACTTAACATATATATATATATATACAGTCGAACCTCCATATATCGAAGTAGCAAAATGCCGGAAAAAAATTCGATATATAGAAATTTCGATATAGAATTGATCTTAGTTTTATCATAATTCTCCTAAAACATTAAAATTAGAGCTAATTTTCGTATACGAATCTCCATTTCCAATTTATATGCGAATCACTTTAAATGAAAGTTAACTAAAAAATGAATTAATGTGAAAGATTTATTGAGTACTATATACCTTTAAAAAAACGCTAATCCAGACAGTGGTTACAGGGATCACAGTTACATTCTTTAAAAAAAAATACGAATATCTTGCTGAACAGCCAGTTTTGCGGAAAGTTCATCAAAGAAATGCTCGCATTTATTCAGTCCATTAAAAACTTTATCAGGGGTCCACGAAGTATTGTTTCAAACGCCAAAAATTGGGAGATTTTATTCTAAAGTGGAATAAAATCTCCCAATATGTCGTGAAAAAAATTTCGATATATAGAGATTTTTTCGATATATAGAAACAGTTTTTCTATGTAATGAACATGGAGATTTGCTAAGAGTTCGATATATAGAAAATTTCGATATAGGGAAGTTCGATATATGGAGGTTCGACTGTATATATATATATATATATATATATATATATATATATATATATATATATATATATATATATATATATATCTATATATATATATATAACATATATTAACATATATATATATATACACACACACACACACACATATATATATATATATATATATATATTATATATATATATATATATATATATATATATATATATATACATATACATACATACACATACATGTATGTGTGTATATATATATATATATATATATATATATATATGTGTGTGTGTGTGTATGTGTATGTATGTATGTATGTTCCAGCATAACCCTGAAACATCTGGAGCTATTTCAACTAAACTTGGCACACATATGTCTTATAATCTGGTAAAAAAATACTGTGGGGGGGGGGTAAGATACCCCTAGCACCCCTAGGGGTGGAGGTGTTAAGGGGGTGACATATAAATATAATCGAAAACGATCGATATTAGTGTTAAATCTAGAGTTTTGGGGTTCGCTGAGATGAATGGGGACATTTCCGTTGCCGTTTAAGTCCAAGTTCAGCCCCATCAGCATGGGGGGGGGGGGGGGGAAGGGGGAAAATTAAAATGTCCAAAATGATAGAGATAAAATTTTACGAGATAATATTAAAACGAGCAATTTCATTGTATGATGTGTTTGAAAATAAAATCTTTATGTTAATTAAGCCTTAAAAACCGCCATCAAAGAATCCTAACAAAGAATAATTTAATTACAGAGAATTTAATTACAGGGATCGAGCATTACACTCCTTCTCATAAAAATGAAATTTTTGTTTACAGTGTGTTTTGTTTGAAACTGAATCATTCTTACTTGTTTTATAATGAAATTAGTATTTTTTTCCCTTTACGTAAGAATTTAAAAACTTTTTAGAAGAAATTTCTATTTTCTCTGATACAATTTATTATAGATGAAAGTAGAAATTTCCTCTAAAAAGTTTTTAAATTGTTAAAAGGAAAAAAAATCGTTACACAACAAACAAAAATTGCAATATAGGGTTTTTGAAATTCCTTCTTATTGCTTCAGAAATATTAGTGTTGAATTTACGTTATACTTAAGAGGTATTTCCCCAAATTATATCTTTTTTATTTGAAATTTGTACTAAGGGGATTAAAATACAATAAATTTACTCAGCAGTATATTACGGACTCTTCTATTTCCAAGATATAATGCTAACATCCTCTTTCAAAAACAATTTAACCTTACTTCTTTCTTAAAATTCACTACCATGTCATGAGATTATAATCTCTAAATAGAAATAAATGTTGCGTTCATAAATTTGGATATATTAAACTGCGATAGATAACTTATATAGATTGTATTACAGTTAAATTAAATAATATTCTCCCAAAATGAAGTAATTTTGATATCGTTATTAGAATTACCTCATGATTACATTTTAGTAATTTATTTTTTATTCTACCTGAGCATAAAGTTTTTGTAATTGTCTTTCTTAATTAAAAACTAGAGTAGTTTAAATTTCTTATATTAATGTTTTCATCATTACATGCATTTTATATTTCAGATATATATTTTTAAAATTAAATGACATAGTATAGATGTTCGCTAGTATACTGCGAATTGCGTTTATTTCGAGAATATTAAATAAACTACTCCCATTTCCACAAAATTCTTTTATACCCATATCCCTGCAAAATTCAGTCTTTAATGGAAGTCTCTCTGATTAAGTCATAATTTTGCACATAATTATTTACTGCGTCTAAAAGACTCTTATAAAATAAAGGTAATCTGTTGCTTAGCGCGGGAAGAAATACAAAGCTTAGGAATTTATTTCAGCAGAGAGATTGAAGTGTCTGAATACTTCAGTCGGGGAGAAGCGTTAATTGCGAAACAATACCTTTTCCAAACCTCATTAGGTGGTCCACAAGAGATCACGTTTGATTGTCACATTTCACTTACATTCTTTCACAAATACGCGCAGTAATTAGTTGAAATTGCAGATAAATGCAGTAACAATGAAGTATACGGTATGTAGGGTAGATTTCAGTGCAGCAGAATTTTCCGTTCCCATGACACTGTTTCTAACAATATTAAATTAAACAATGGGAAAAAAATTGGTAAATATGACCAAATGAGGAGAACACAATGGGTAACGTTAATGAATGGAAAATAGGAAATATATTTCGTATATGACAGTGGTAAGTGGTAAAGTATTTTGGTTAATATGAAGAACATGATACGGTCGCCAAGCTGCTGCGAATATTGCGCCAATGTAGTTATTGCTGCAAATTTCGGACGTGTTTGTCATGTGATTATTTCGTGACGCATATATCACATGATTGTGTCAGGTGATTTATCCTGACAAATTAGAAGAAGCTTGCCGTTTAGAACAATTTAGATGCTGCGCTTTAAGTTAAATTTTGTGTTCGTGTTTTCTAGATACTAGCTTGTTGCAAAATAGTGAGGCCATTGATTTGAGTGTGTTGTTTCAAATATATTTTATGGGAACTAGGGTATCTGATTGATTTCTGCTTGGAGAATGGTTTAATATCGAATGCTTTGGAATGCAAGAGGTGTAATAGAAAAATAGAGTTGTGTGAACGAAAGTATATTTCGGATGGGTTTGAATGATGGTGTCTCTTGTAAGGAGAAAATACATATTTTTTATAGAATACATACATAGAAGTGAAAATACCGAAAGACAGCATTTGCACCTACGATTTTCATACAGACAGTGGTAGATTCGCTTTACTGATCGATAAAGCCAGCATATCCATGGCTGAAAGTGAGCAATCGCTGTGTGATTGGTGGAATTTTTACCGAGAGGTTTGTATTGAGGAGTGTTTGCGTGAGAACGTGAAAATTGGTAGAATGGTATAATAGTGGAAATAGAGGATTGTGAAACGAAAATTTAATAGAGGCAAGGACGTTGAAGGCAAATCGGAGGTTGACGGAGGGGAGGGGAAATCTGGTAAATGTTTTCTTTTTATGTGGTTGAAAGTAGATCGGAAAAGGTTTTAGTTAACACTAGAACGGCGGCGTTTTCTGTATACCTAAAACAGCGAGGAACGGTCATTTTGACCACTACCGTGAAACGATTAAAAAATACACTTTTTTTTCATGGTTTGTTTTCTGAAACAAGTTTTTAATATATTTAGCTTTTAAATTTTACATTTTCATGACATAAATTTTCCTCTCAACTCCTGCTTTATTTCATAATGTTTATTTTTTTTTGTCCAAGAGCATACTATATGTTTTTATAAAAACCAATTAGTAATAAAATGCAATAGGTACAAAATAAAACACACTATACGAAGAGAATTACTTTGTATTGCACAAAATATTTTAAATATTTATCACATGTGATAATTTAGAAAAATTTATACATTTAAAAGTATTACGAAATTACACTTACATTTTTCTATTTTACAGTCTCTGCAAACACTGAACTTTCAAGTTCTCTGAAGATGAACTCTGAAGTTCATCAAAATCAGGTATTTCATAATACTGCTCTCTTAATTCTTCGAGTCTCTTCTGATATTTCTCTTCTCTTTAATTTAACTTCGAGCTCTGTTGTATTGGTATCCTTGGTTTCACTCTTTTCAGCAACAAAATTCTCCAACTTTGTAATGTTGCCCTTTATACCGCCTTTACATCTATTTAATTTTTCTTGAAGGGATGAAGTGTCCATTTTCTTGGCTGAAGTGTCTGTGTTTTCTTTTTTCGTTTTATCCATAGTCTGGTTTAACCTCCGAGCTCCTAGGAACAGATGATCCTTCGTTGGATCTTATTAATTTATCTTGGACTGTACAATATTATAATTCGTCACTGGTCGTTTGAATAACCGTTTATTAACAATTTTTTTGAATTGTCACAGCTAAGTCGGGTGAACGATACAGATTACAATTGCGTCCCGCTTAGTCGGGGAGCGTTCATCATTCTGGCGTTTTACAGGATTTGGCCACAACTTCACCATGCCGCTGTAGTCAACATTCCCAGACGGAACAGTTATCAATATCGCTATTGTCTTGGAATACTGTGAACTAGCACTACGACGCTTCATTCTGCCCATCAAAAGAAAAATCATATCGAATTATAGCAACATAATAAGACAAGTTATACTAGAGAGGAAAAGCATCAAAAACAGCAAATAAAGTGCACTATATGAGTATAGAAATTTAATATAATAATAAGCCATATGTTGGCCTATAAGCTCATTTATATGAAATATACAAAATATCAATATACAAAAGCAATATACAAAATATCATTTTTTTCCTAACTATATTATCCTCGCACTTTATAATTTACAAGATGATACACTCAATTCGTTTCCTTACATTCCACACATTTTGTTTACAAATTTCCTTTCAATTCCTCCCTGAGGCCACCTCTAGCGAACTTCAAAGAATCTAGCAAGGCATCAAAAGCTTTTGAAGTGGGAATAGTATGAATATTTCATATAAATGAGCTTATAAGACGTTGTTTTCCCAAGTCGCTAAAGAGGTGCGTGCCACCAAAGAACTGTCACGGTGAAATAATGGATTAGGTTCAGTAGGAGATATTCCGGATAAATATGTTCACGCTTCAAACAAGTAAAGAGCGTATCTAAAGGTTTTGGCAATTTAATATAGCAAAAAATTTATTTTTTTAAATAAAAGCGTATATCAGTTATTAAATGAGACGCATTTAACTATTTTAATTTCTTAAGATGCGTAAGATTGTCAAGACTTTGATTGTATACAAGGTTCCCAGCGAGATAAATTTAAGTAAATTGAGATGACATCTAAAAAAACCCAGCAATTATAAATATACATTTTTTATTCTTAAAAGCGATAAAAAAATACAATTTGTCAAGATAATACACAGCCCATTTTCTAAAGCCACTAGAAGTTAAATTAAAGTTATTTTAATTAATTGTCGTCAGATGGAATCAATATCAACATTCACCCCAAATTAATTTGTTGTGGTACCAGAGCTTGTGGGTTCGAGTTCCACTGTTGACATGGCTGTTTGTAGGCATTCGGAATTGGTTTTAAGCAGTAGGTCCGGTTCTAATGAGCCCGCCTATAGCAAAAAATGACTTTAGCGCTCTCAACCACACCAAACCAAATTTAATTGCTGAAAATTTTTCTGGGTTTTGTTTTTTTAATGCTTGCTTGTTATCGTCTTGTATCAAGAAACGACAATGTTGATGATATTTATATATTCATTCTGCCATCATGCAATCGATTACAGTTTAATTTTTAAGAGAATTTTGTTGTGACTCTATAAACTTAGAAAAAAACTCTCTTTAGGCATTCAGACGAATAAAGTAATATAGTGAAATGGATCATTAAGCGTGATAAGATTCCATATTTGGGATTATTGAACAAATATGGAAATTCAGGGAGGGTTTCGAAAGTGACAGATATTATATTACGATTGAATGGAAATAATTTCCACCTGTATAATTTTGCATTTATTAATTTACTTAATTGCATAATTAAATTACGTAATTACTTTTAAATAACTAATTATGCTTACAACGATACATACATTCACATTTTTTATGAATTACAAGGGAAAGAAATCAGATTTTGAGATTTTTTTATGAAAAATAATAAATACATACGGTTACTGAAAATCCCGGGTCTGTGTTAAAAAAGAAAAAAAAAACCAAGTCTGGGAGCTCTGGTTGTATATCTCAAGGGCCTTACGAACCGTTGATAATACATACAAAAGATTTAATATAAATTTTATAATGCATATTTTTCTCATATAACAAAAATTTCCTTAATATTATAGTTTGATTACTTTACCTTATATCCATCAAAACAATATTACAGTGATATGCCTGTCGGAACTACATTATAATTGCAAACTTAAGAATTTATGCTCTTTTATGACGTATTTTGAATGATTACATTATTTTAAAAATGCAATACCAAATTTATATGTCTATTAAAAATGTACTTTGATTGCGGCCTTTAATATATGAGCTATATACAACTGTATCAATTTATGAACGAATATATATACCCTGGTTATCAAAAATTAAGGAAAAGTCACAAAAATAGCGTGTTATCCCTCTTTTTGTGTATTTTTCTTAATTTTTGATAACTAGTATATATATATATATATATATATATATATATATATATATACAGTGAAACTACTTTAGTGGCCATATTTTTTTCAGAACCGATTCGATATCCCATACTGGAAATATAATGGAAGAAAACTCTTTTCATGGTCTTCCCTGAAGGAGGCCATTTTTGGCGGCTATAAAGAAGTTTCTGTTTTTCTTTTACACCCCCCCCTCTCTATCTGCATTTTTGCACCTTTTTAATGTCTTATGCTCAATTAATCGGCTTAAGTTAAAATTCAATACGTAACTTTAAAATTTTATTAAGTATACATATATTTGAAATAATTAAATTCTCTGTTGAATTACAATATGTTCTGTAAATGGTATTGTTACTGATATTTCCTGTTTTTCCATTTTAATCTAAATTGAGTAGCATTGACAATTACATTTGAAATAGCAGAACAATAAATATAATCATTTAAATGTCACCTCAGATATTACCGTTTAAAATGTAAAACATTGAAATCCGCATAGACTTCATAGAAATGTATACATCTGCTTATAAAATGATGAATACTTTAAGCAAATGACAAAATAGTTTATTTTCACGGAACAAAAATTACAATGCAAATTTAATTTATCGATAGCTGTATAATAATAAATGCATATTTCCACTGGCTAAAATTTGTCAGAAGCAATTAAATATTGAATGCAGTTGCTATAAATTGCATAGATAAAATACTTTAGTAAAATTATTTGCATGCGTTTTATTTAAAAACCGAAGAAAATCGCCGAGTCTCTAATTAAAAGATAAAATATATTATAAAGTATATTATAATTAAGAAATATATACATTGTATACATTAAGCAAGTTCTATACTCGTAAATGCTGATATACACATTCAAAATTGGTCTCTTAGATAATAAATTAAATACCTTAGATAATAAATTTTACCCTTCTGTTAGGAAAATATGCTAAAATATTCAATAGTGTTCTATTTTACATACTTGGAGCCAAAAGATAAAAATATAATCCTTGACAAGACATAGAAATTACAAAACTTGGACAACAGCCATTGGGTGTTAAAAATTGAATGCGCATCAACATTTAATGAATCCAACATGCTAACTCATGGCGCAATAGTCCATTGTGGACCAAGGCCAGCGGTGCCCATTTCCGCTTTCTTGACCATGGACTTGGGGTGCCATATAGCATATGTCTCAGTCAGGTGGTCATGACGCGGGACCCCCAAACTTTAGTTCCCACGCTCGATTGGTCCTCATTTTATCGACCCACTCAAGGGATGAAATGCTGAGTCGGCATTGCCCAGTCGCAGGATCGAACCGCTGGCCTGTGGCGTGGTTTAAATAGCTGGCCCTTGCCGCTATTTAAAACACGATTTCAATATGTGGTAACCTTAAATATGTGACATATATAAATCATACGACAAATTGCTTGGGCTATAAAAGCAAATACTTTTTTTTCTAATGCGGAGGCACATTTCGGGAGACATTCGCCTTGTGTCATTCTTCACAAGTCTGGCTGCATACCTTATTTTTGGGAAAACCATTTAGAAGAGCCAGCATTACTCCTTATAAAGGGACAACAGGGTAACAACTAATACTTATTCGATATTCGAACCCAAGCCCGCTGCGTAGAAGCTCATGACGCTAACCATTATACCATTTGGATGGCATATAAAAACAAGCATAAGGTACTTTATCTAAAGTTATCAAAAATAAACGTTTCTATACACAATATCGTACATTTATGGCGAAATAATACCACCCATATCCTGTTGAGTTAACATCATTCTAAAGGAACGAATTATAGCGATACTTCTATTGATATGGACACCGATATTTATATTGCATTGAAAGGAACATTTTATTTTAAAATAAAACTTTAATGTATTGCTGTTAATAGCAGCTGAAGAATATTAACTAAGTCTAAGGTATTCTTAAAAAGATAATACAAAAATACCTCTACGGTATTTAAAATAAAACTTTAATGTATTGCTGTTAATAGCAGCAAAGGAATTTAAGTAAGTCTAAGGTATTCTTAAAAAGATAATACAAAAATACCTCTTGGTATTTCAATTGATTTTCTATCGTTTGAAAATACTAGACAATTTCCTTAACATTTTACTTGACTTAGACCAATATTACTAGAGTAGTGCAACTTTTTATTTAAAATAAATTATGCTAGATAGAAATCTTTGCTAAGAGACACAGAGCAATAAAACTGCGACGGTGCAATTTTTTGTCAAATAAATTACGAGTAACTTACCTTAAATAAAAAAAAACTTTCTTACCAGCTATAAGCAAAAACAATACTATGAAACTTTATAATTATAAAAAATATTTTATGAGGACTTTCGGTTTATTGCTTTAATATTCTATGGACGATAGATCGACAAGGTTAGAAACTATTCAGCTTTAATTTTTTTATAGATGTTCTCAATCTATATATATAAAACAGTTCCGTAACTGACTCATTCATTCATTCATTCATTCATTCACTGACTGACTGACATACAACGCACAGACCAAACCGCTGGACCTAAAGGGCTGAAATTTTGCATGGCGATTCTTCTTATAGTGTAGGGGTGCACTAAGAGAGATTTTTGAAAAATTCTTCTTAGATTTTTTAAAATTAAATTTTTAAGCTGTTTTTTTTACTTTTTTTAAGTTTGCATTTAAAATAATACTTTGAGGGTTATAAAATTTATATCACGAGAAAGATCATAAAAATTCCTTTAAAATGAAATCTTTTTCGAATCTTTACCTTCATTTCCTGATTTTTGGTGAATTTTTAAAGATTAATTTTTAGAATTTAATTTATTAAATGCTGATCACGTGATTTCTTTTTCTGGTACTTTAAATAAATTTATCGTCACGTGCATAAAAACTAAATAGACAAAAAATAAATTTTTTTTTCTTGCTAATGCGGCAGACGATTGGACATTATCCAAAAAAAATATTAAAATACTGTAAAAGAAATGTTCTAGAAACTGTACTATATTAACTGTACTATATTCTTTAGTATTCTTTATATTAGATTTAATTTGAATATCTTCTTCTACATTATTTTGTCTATAAAAATATCCCTTACGATTTTTTTATAAATATATATACATTTTACATCAATTATATAAATTGATCGTCGTATTTATTATATATATATTGGCATTAATTGCATACATTCACCGATGTTTTTACTTTGAATGTACTCCGTAGCGAAGTGCGGGTTTTCAGCTAGTATGCCATATATTTAATGACAATTTCTCCAAATGAAACAGATATTACGAAATATATTTTTCTCATAATTATGTGCACGCTTTTGAAACATTAAATTAATTAGAAAAAAAATCTCTAGAATGTTGATACTGTAATGATATCATCCGAATATATATATATATATATATATATATATATATATATATATATGTTCTTCGGCTGATACAGTATATCTATTGTAAAAAGAGTTTTATGCGAAATATCAATCTGCATACAGTTGTGAAGATAAAACAAATTTTTTTAACAATGAGGTTATATTTTCAAGATTATCATAAGATTCGATAATTTTTTAAGATTTTTGGGATCTATGTAAATTAACATAGTCGCATAATTTTAATAACTACAAACATATAGTCTCCTCGCTTACCATTAAGAATTGACATGTGCAATCCCAGATTATGAAACTGTAATTCTATATGATAATAGCACTGTCAAATATTCATGGGAATTTACAAATTCAGCTATAATATTCAATATGATTTGACTTGTATATTAAACCTCATTTAAAGGATCTCAAACACGTCCCATCACTCGGTACTTTTACCACCATGGAGCTAATTTTCAATCTCGGAAGTAAGAGATTTTAGAAACTCCTTTCAATAAGGTGGAAATATTACGAATTTCTAATCTTTGTTTTCTTTTAATCTAGACAAGCTTATACAGGGGCAAACCGATCATCGATTATATCCTACCTGTATTTTCCAGAAGATACATTACTAAATTATTATTACAAAAGCTCATTTTAAAATTCATGTTATATTATTTTCAAATACTTTCTTATTATGTATGTTCTTTATGCAGTATCAAGAAATTATATATATATATATATATATATATATATATATATATATATATATATATATATATATATATATATATATATATATATATATATATATACACTGCTGGCCACTGTAAATGCAATACCCTGAAGGGAACATGCAAATAACATGAAATTTAGAACATGCATTAGCGGAGGTGAGATATGCAAATGATTAGAATTTCAGCGCAGACGCACATCACGCGCGCCTGTGGCGCCACTTCAAAGCGCTATTTAAGGCTTGGAGATTTCGACGATTTCAAGCTCGGCAATTGTCTTTTTCTTGTGGTTTTTTCAAAAAAACGATCAATTATGCCTCGTCGAAAACAGCGATCATCTTTTGATCAAGTATCCGAGTTCGAGAGAGGAAGGATAGGGGCCTACCGAGATTGTGGATTAACCTTTAAGGAAATCGGTAGTCGTGTTGGACGAAACCAAACAATTGTAATGCGGATATGTGATCGTTGGATGCAGGAGGATACTACGGACCGGCGTGTTCGATCGCATCCACCTCAGCGCACCACTTCACGTGATGACAGGCAAATTGTGCGCATGGCAGTGAAGGATCGCTCAGTCACATCACAAACCATAGCACAGCACATGCAGTCTGTAACGCATCATCCAGTGTCTGCGCGTACCATTCGACGCCGTTTACAGCAGAGTGGTCTGTCCGCAAGACGTCCATTGCTTTGTCTACCCTTGACGCAGAACCACAGACGTCTCTGCCGCCAATGGTGCGATGACAGAAGGATGTGGACGGCAGAATGGAATGAAATTGTCTTTACTGACGAGTCACGCTTCTGTCTGCAACACCACGATGGTCGCATTCGAGTCTGGAGACACCGTGAAGAGAGGATTCTGAACAGCTGCGTTATGCACCGCCACACTGGTCCTGCACCGGGTATTATGGTATGGGGCGGTATTGTATATCACTCTCGCACATCTCTAGTACGCATTGCCGGTACTTTAAGCAGCCAGCGCTACATCTCCGAGGTGTTGGAACCAGTTGTCCTTCCTTACCTTCAGGGCTTGCCCACAGCCATATTTCAACAGGATAATGCGCGACCACACGTGGCACGCATTGTCCAACGGTCCTTCGTCAATCGCCAGATTGAATTGCTTCCCTGGCCGCCTCGCTCTCCGGATGTTTCGCCGAGAGAAAACATGTGATCCATGGTTGCTCGACGATTGACCCAGATTCCATCCCCAGCTGCCACAGCAGATCACCTTTCGCAACGTGTGGAAGCTTGGTCTGCTGTACCCCAAGAACTCATCCAAAGTCTCTTTGAAACAATGCCGTGGCGTGTGGCAGCGGTGATCTCCAAAAATGGCGGCTACTCTGGCTACTGATTTTGGCAGGAACCACACTTCACAGAAGTCTATAAATTTAATCATTTGATACTTGGTCAACATGTTATCTACAAAATAAATTTTGTTGTGATATCTCTTGTCTTTCTTGGTGTTGCAATTTGGGTGGCCAGCAGTGTATATATATATATATATATATATTTATATATATATATATATATATATATATATAAATATATATATATATATATATATATATATATATATATATATATATATATATATATATGTATATGTATATATATATATATATATATATATATATATATATGTATATATATATATATATATATATATATATATATATATATATATATATATATATATATATATATATATATATAGGATGGCAAGATGTCTAGGGGAATGATAATGCATATTTTTGCACAAACAAATATTTATTATTCTTGGGACATGAATTTTCACGGGAACATTTACTGGACGGCTAACATATATACATTTAGAATTAAAATAAGCGCACTTTTCACCACTCAATATAAATCAATTCCAGGCAGTCTTCTCTCGGAGAATACCTCGCTCGTCCCTCCCTGCGACCGCTCTCCTATTTTTTCTTTCTCGCATCTTTTACCTTGCCGCGCAAACCTCAGAGACATCTAGTAGCCATTCTGCACAACGTAGCTATTCCGCAATCTTCTCTTACGGTCTGCCTCGTTCCTATAGCGCTCGACTATGCTGACTAGCAGTGTCCTCACTGCTGCAACAGCCTAGGATCTAAAATACACGAACTAAAAAAACAAAAACACATAGATTAGTACACAGTCTACAAACATTAAATTCTGGCCAAATCATTTATATAAGTCAACATTTGGTCTAGGGCTTCATTTGGTCCGCTGATGAAGATGTAACATTTGGTCCTTCATGATCTCCAATTTTGGCGACATCGTAGCGATCATGGTATTTAACTTTAGTCACACGGTAGGGTCCAAAATATTTCGGTCGGAGTTTCAGCTTGCTTCCAAACTGAGTTCGTATAATTGCCACCAGTTCTCCTTGCTTGTACTGATAAGCTTCTTTGCGTTTTCTATTGTAAGTCTTACGATTCTCCTCTTGAATTTTTAAAATATTCTGCTTAGCGTCTTTCCTAATGCTATCACGATGTTGATTAAATTGGTCTTGACTTTCTTCCACAAGCAAATTTCTTATATGGGCATCCTCGGGATTGTTCATTCTAGTTCCTATGAGTAATTCAAACGGTGAGATTTAGTACTACGTGACGTACTGCAGTTTAAAACTCTTTGCAATGAGTCCACATGTTTAAACCACTTCGCGGGATCATTTAAGGACATCTTTGTTAATACCGGGATAAGGGTTCTATGTATTCTTGTTATAATTAACAGTACGAGACATTGTTCATAAATCTTTTTCTCAGCAATAGAGTTATAAAAAGAAGATATCCTACCTTTTCTCGCAGGACTCTTGCATCAGTAGTTAACTTCACAGTGTATCCATTAGCGTATATCACCATAAATCCACGGATTGTTCTTTCATATCACAGTCACTTATATAAATTAACCACAGTCACTATAAATTGTCTAAATTTTCCTCAAAGTCCTCAAAGTCCATCCGGGGCGATCCCCCAAGTTTATAGGATGGCAAGATGTCTAGGGGAATGATAATGCATATTTTTGCACAAACAAATATTTATTATTCTTGGGACATGAATTTACACGGGGACATTTACTGGACGGCTAACATATATACATTTAGAATTAAAATAAGCGCACTTTTCACTACTCAATATAAATCAATTCCAGGCAGTTGTCTCTCGGAGAATACCTCGCTCGTCCCTTCCTGCGACCGCTCTCCTGTTTTTTCCTTCTCGCATCTTTTACCTTGCCGCGCAAACCTCAGCGACATCTAGTAGCCATTCTGCACAACGTAGCTATTCCGCAATCTTCTGGTACGGTCTGCCTCGTTCCTATATATATATATATACACACGCGAAATGCAATGTTATTTCATCCAGTGTTACATTCCTTTCGATTGATATGATTGTCAACAGTTGACGCAGACACGATCTTTAGTCTTTTGACGGTACACTCTTGCTGTAGGTTCGATGCTTTACTGGAACTCTTCTATTCGAGGTACATCCTTGAAATGGTCGAAGCTGAAAATTTAAACTTTCATTGTACCTCCGAAATACCAAGGCCCATCGCACCGGCACCAACTATCATAACTATCGTTGAAATTCACTGAAATCATGATAGCCTGCCATGCACACTGCTCAGTCCAGCAATGTTAAGCATCCATAAATGTCTCTCGCTTTAAAAAGGTGCTTGCGGACGAAAGCAGTTACGTGAAAGGGAGTAATACTTCCTGGATCGAAAGTGATCGCCTTTGCTAGTTATTCGGTTATTTCAGTATAATTTAAAATCAAACAAAAGCATAAAATATCTCAAAAATGCATAAATTGCTTTGATCCTGCTCACTTTTAATATGAAAATTTAAATATTATATATATATATATATATATATATATATATATATATATATATATATATATATATATATATATATATATATAAATATCTATCTTAGCAATAAGTTTTGCTAAGTGAAATATTAATTGCTTCTAATTTTATGGATATATTAAATATTTTGCTTAAAAATTCTGATGCATTTTTATTTATAAAAAGATATTAATATACCACACCTTTAAGAGTAATTTCTTAGAAAACCAGATTTCCTTGTATCAAATTTATGTATAATTTCATTAAGATATAAATACATGAAATATTTTATTAGATTTTGAATTTTAGCTTTAAACCAATAAATGAATATTTACGACGAATGTACTATCTTTAATTTTGTGAAATGACTTTTTTAAATGAAAACTCATATTTGCATTTTCTGTAATATCTCGATTCCACTGATGTGGTTTCAAATAAAATTTCTTAAACATAGCTGTTATTGGTTTATAATTCAACGTAAAGAGACAGAAGATTGTTTTCTTTTCTTTTGCATATTTTCGTGTTTAAATGCGAGATTGAATTTTATGGAGAATTTTTATCTAGTTTTACAAAACTCTCTGGGGAACTTCAAACAGTGTTAAGAAGCAATGAATAAAATTTAAAGGAAAAGTATATGACTGTATTTTTTCTTTTGTAGATAAGAATACATATGATTTATTTTAAAGATCTATGTAGATGCAAATCCCAAAGGCAATATCGTGTGAATAAAATAAATGTGTTCCACAAAATATTTTCTTTAAGATTAATTGTTTATTCCTCTATTCTTCCGCCAATGTCTATTTTTTTAATATACGTCTTTGTATCATTGGGGCGAAAACTTATAAATTATTGAATAAATTATATATATATATATATATATATTCATAGGGTGAGCCAAAAGTTCGAAAAACTTTAAAAATTCATAAAGGAGGTAGAAATCATGATAAAGAAATGCGGTTTGCAAGAAAGGGCTCACAAGGAAGTCGGAAAGTTGAAGGGAGTTGTAGGGAGTTGTAGGGAGTTGAAGGAAGTTGAAGGGAACAATAGGGGTCCAAAACAATCAACGAAATACATGTTTACTATTCTCAATGAAATATATATTAAAGGAAAAATGCTGAGCAATATATATATATATATATATATATATATATATATAATATCCAGAATGTAAATTATATTTAATTATATTAATTTGCGTTAATTTCAGACAACTTAGCTTTAAATGGAAATTCACTATTAGAAATTCTACCATTTTCCCAATTCAAGAAGTAGTTTGCTTTCCGCTGGGGAGAGTTCATGATCATCGATAATTAATTGCTCTCATGCGCTCGGACTGGTGCAATCTAGAACAGTTAAAGGCGCATGATGGCTGAGTCACCAGTGACACCATATCATCACGAGATATTTTCGCGCGCACGATTTTGCATAATGCATGAAAACTATAAAGACTTGGATTAGGGAGGACAGCAGTTTGCCGTGGACGATTCTGTCGTGGGGTGAGAATTTGATGGAAATGACGATTTAGCTGGGTTAATGGGAGTAATTAATTAATGTTAATTAATACAGGTCTTGGGTGTTATTTAAATTGTGTTCCTTATGCCGCAGGCTTTATTTTACGGTAGTCATTAAGCGTTAATTAGTAGATAAAGTAGTACGTGGTGTAAGCACCTTGACACATTATATATATCTATATATATACACAGTGCGTCATAAATTTTTGTGCAAAGTTGAAAAAACACTGTGGGTTACGTTTCTTTTGTGCCAGAGCCCATGCAGCAACGTTTTGTCTTGCATCTGTATCTGCAGATAATAACTGGGGGAAGTGCCTAGATTTTGTACGGACACATATTCAACATTCCTTGCAGAATACGTCGAATCGACGGTTCCGGAATCCATGTCCCTCTCCCAGTTTCACGAGCACTGCTACACCCCGTTGATGTCTCGGCTGCCAAATCATCCATGACACTTTGTACAACATGGAAGCGGTCCGCGATTAAGGATGGTCTGCCACTTCGTGGATATCCTCGAAACTCCCCGATTCCTCAAAACGTCATACTAAATTCAGAATCCCATTCAATGAAATAAGGTTTTTTTGTGCCTTCAGTCCTTTTTCCGTGCGAAACTTTTTCAATGCAACAGTTGTGGATTCACCATTCTTGTAGAAAAGTTTAATCACCAACCCTCGATATCTTAAGGAAAGCATGCTTCCGGTTTTGAATGACGGATCTATTTCCTGCCAGGTATTTTATTGATAGCCTGAGTTGCATAAAACGTCTCAGTATGACGTGAGAGCGCCCTCTTTCGGTTACTTTTGGAAACTTTTTTTTTTTTTTTTACATGGAAAAAAATCCAAAGTCACTCCTATTTGCGCAAACCGAAAAAATTGCCGAGCATTAATTCTTTTATTACGAATTTATGATGCACCCGGTATATATATATATATATATATATATATATATATATATATATATATATATATATATATATATATATATATATATATATATATATATATATACACACACAGTCGAACCGCCATATATCGAACATCCCCATATCGAGATTTTCTATTTATCGAACGCTTAGCAAATCTCTTTGTTCATTACATAGAAAAACTGTTTCTATATATTGAAAAAATCTCTATATATCGAGATCTCTATATATTTTTCAAGACATATTGGGAGATTTTATTCGATTTTAGACCTTTTACCTCACGAAAAATGAAGGTGAAGTGAAAAAGGAAGTTCAGTGAAGGTCACTATGAAACCCACAAGTCAGTTGGGGTTGAGAGGTGGACAAACAGGTTTTTGTTCCATTCTGGAATTCCTAAATTCTCCCCTCATTTTTGAATTTCGGTTGCGACCTGTCCTGTAAGTAAAACCAGTTTCTAGCTATCCCTTTTGTCTGATGGTTGTTCCTCACTCCTACATGTGCTTAGTTTCAGTGAAAATTGTTCAAATTGTTCAAATTGACAGATTGTAATAAGAAAAACCATATTTTTAAAAATATGTTTAATATTATTAAAATTGATAAGAAATGCAAATGACGTAACACCCCTCATTTTCTAAGGTTACTTGAATTAAAAATTAAAGTGATTTTATTTAATTGTCGTCAAGTGAAATCCAATTTCATCATTCCCCTTGAAATTAAATTCTTCAAAGATCTTTCTGTTTTTTTAAAAGTAGGATTACGTTCCTCTATATCGGTCCTCCGGAAAGGAAAATTTTGGACGCTAAAACCGTCCGTCCGTACCTTCGAATTATAATTTTGGCAGAGCGCCAAACTCAGTCTGTATCGCTTGGATAAGCAGTAAACAGTTCAACAGAAAAGTACAAAAATGGGTCAAAATTTTGACATATATATATATATATATATATATATATATATATATAGAGAGAGAGAGAGAGAGAGAGAGATTGATAGATATATACATACATATGTACGTAACACAAACATACATAATATACATACAAAAGAGCAACGGCAAGAAATTCTATGTTAATAAACTGCGGTAGTTTAGTTAGAAGAGACTATCTTGATTTTTGTTGTTTGTTTGTTTGTTTTGTTTAGATCTTTTGTGGAGGACCCCAGGTTACCCAAATTGGTCAGCAGATCTTCACTGTCCTTCCGACGCCCAGGCCTATAATAATTGTGGAACAGGCGGACGCTCGACTGCATATACAAGAATTACTGCAGTGACTAATCTCCAGTTCGATTCACTGTCGATGCTTTACTGTTGGGAAACTTACAGTTTTTGTGATTATCTCTTTTTTGAATGCGATATATTCTGCTACCATACGATCATTAGTAGTTTAAATTTGAAGATAATGTGGGCTTTGTTTTGGGATTTTATAAACATAAGAAAAAAACTTTTTCTAAATACTCAGAAGAGTGTAACAAAATAGTGAAATTGATCATAAAGTGTCATAAGATTCCATGCTTGGGATTATTGAAGCCACTGTTGATATTACGAGACAAATTTCAAAATTCTGGGATGGTTTCTTAACAGTTATACAGGTGGTTATTAAAATAATGGAAACACTAAGAAACATCTTTAAAACCTTTATTAATACGGCGCAGGATCACCTTTGTTATATAATACCCCCTGATCCACCTTGGAATTGGATTATACAAGTCATGAATAGTGGTTAAGAATATAGTTTACCATTCTTAAAGGAAAAATCATGAAAGTTCCTGAAAGATGCTGTGGTGGATATCGATACCTGACTCTATCCGCTTATACAGATCACAGGGGTTGGATGATATTCAGTAGGGGGAAATGTACAGGGCAAGATAAGATATTTAATTTCTTTTTCATGCTCTTCAAACAAAGACTTAATAGATTTAGCTGTATGTTTAGGGGGGTTATCATCCTACAGAACACCATCTCCTGCAAGAAACAATGTTTCCACCATAGGATGGACTAGTGAGCTAAAATTTCGACGTAGACCTTCCCATTCAATCTTCCCTTTGAGGGTTACAATAGGGCCGGAAGTAAACGAGATGCCATCCGAAACTCTTATAGATCAATCTCTATGACTGACAGTTGAGATGAGACAGTCATAATCTTACGTTTGTGTAGGTTCTCTCCAGACATGCGTACGTCCTGTTGCGAGGAACAATGTGAACAATTATTCGTTGTACCAAATTTCGTTTTTTGACATATTACTCTACCAGTATTTTTGCTCGTTGCACCATTATGGGCTATTTTTATTCTCTTTTGGGGTATTGGCATCTATTACAAGTGGTTTGGGAATAGCTACACTTCCGTAAATAATTTGTTTGTGAAGTTACCTTCTACCTCTGATGGTTGATATTGGAACATGCAGTTGCAGATTGAGCTCTTCGGTCATTTTGGTTGCACTTGGTTTCTTTCTGCATTCACAATCCGCTTCAATACCTAGCCCATCTCTTTCACTCACCTCTCTCTTTCGTCCACTATTCTGTTTGGCAAAGGATGTATTTCCGTGCATTCTGTATGCTATCATAACTTTCGATGTCATAGCTCGATAAACACCCATTAGTCTGGGGTTTCAGTAATAGATACTCCAATTTAAACGCGCTCAAACAATTTGCCCTTTTCTCAATGTCTTCAAGGTTTAACATTTTCGCTGTTTCCCCCCAAAAACACGATGCCCTTAGCTTCATTACTGCTACCTGACAGTAGATTAATACATGCACTTTATTATATAAAAAATACCAGTGCCCAGACTTGTTTTTTAAGGAATACGAAGCGCATTCATAAACACCACTAATACTGATAGGTGTTTCCAGTATTTTGATAACCACCTGTATATATCCTGATTCAGGCGAAAGGATCTCTGTTTGTATAATTTCCTATACCTTATTTTAGTAAATTATATTTACATAATTAACTATGCATACAACGATAAATAAATATTGTGTTTTTGCCATACATTTAATTTACAAGGGAAAAACCCAAATTTTGAGATATTTTTTAAATAGGAACCAGAAACCCATATGGTCACTGAAAACCTATTTGGGTTTAGAAACCCAAATAGGTTTTCAGACGTTGGAGCTTTGGTCACAACAGGACTAGATTGTGCGTGTCAAATTCGGTCACCGCTATAACCAGTATTGCCAATATTACTCGAAAGGTCTCTTCGATGACGCAGGGACTGTCAGAGATATTGTATTTAAAACAGGCATTTGAATCTTTCAACATTCCTTGTCGTGTCCTACCTCTCCAGAGACTGTCCATAAACACTATAGCGTACTAGGGGCGTCACTGGAACGTTTCAGCTCCTTTCAATTGTTTTTTTCCCAAAATGTTAGTCCTTTGACCTTCTGCAATATCATTCGCAAAACTTCTAATGTATGATTTATATTACAGAGTGTAACCAATCGAATGTTTCTAACAATACCAAACACCGTTTGGTGATAAATGCTGTCTAATTCCATTGTAATTCTACTAAATCTGAAATTTTAAAAAAATAATCTACAAGACATATTAAAAAAAAAAAATTCGAAAAATCATCTCACATCTGTCAGAATCTTAAAGTCAGGATTACACGGGTTCCGTTTAACCGTCTCTTTGGTGTTATACCACTCTTAAGTTATACAGGATGTACGATTGAACATTTTTTTATGATGAGACTTAGAAAGCAATGACCCACAGAATTAATATTGTAGTGGGAAAACAATAGAGACAATTGGAAAAATAAAATATTTTTGAGCTATCGATTGTTTGGGAGCATTGAAGAAATAAAGACTTATAATAATTTTGTATAAATAAAAGAAAGTTTGTGTCGGGAATGTTCCTGCACCGCTTTTACAATATATGAACTAATTAAAGTGTCATTGTTTGATTAACAGCTATGAAAAATTTCAGTTTTGGGTAAGTTCCAAAATTTATTTTTTTTTGCCAATGTATATCCTACATATATTAAACAATTCATTATGAATCGAATTTTATTTTCTATTTTAACAACTTAAAAACTTCAGTACCGATTGTTTTCTAAAGCATACGCTAATTTTTTTTCTAATATCTTAAAAGAAGAACATATATTTGTCTTTAAAACGCTGATCTTTAACATGAACTCCTATTTCTAATGAAAAGGGCAAAATAAATATTTGGACAAAGAAAAAAAAAACTTTTTTAAAGTTCCGAATTGCGGACAAATACGTTTTGTTCTTTATTATATTTACATAAAAGTTTATAAAAAATTTCAAATTTGCATATACAAATCTAATATTTACTTAAAAACTAATATTACATATACTATACCAAAAGTGTATGTATTTTGTCAACTTATTAAATATTTCTGTTCTCTTTATAATTACAGAGTAAAGTCATGTGTGCGTTACAGAGTAAAGTCCGTAGTGCGATAAAATTCAGTCATCTACCAGTTGTGACTGGACTAAAAGATTTTTAAAGTATGTTGCTATCTGAAATTAATGCAAATGTAAAATTTTCGTTTTTCAGTAAAGAAAAATTTTACATTTACAGAAAGGATAAGAACTTTTCTTTTTTTGCGAATGACTTTTTTTTTCTGGATGAACTTTTCTGTTCTGAACTTTTGTATTCAGTAAAAAAGAACTTTTATTTTTTCTAGAACAGGAAAGAACTGTTTTTAGTTCTGATATTAAAAGTACAGAAGTCAGCTCGTAATTTTAGTAAAAGAATTGAGAAAAATTCTTTCATGCATTTATGCCTGTTATTTTAAAAATGTAACCTTGTAATATACTTCGGATCATAAATCAGTGTACATAGTCCTACATTAGCATGTTCATTAAATATTATTTGCTCATTATTAAACATAACCGAGTCTCAAGTGCTCTTAGTGATCCATTTTGTACTGTTTTTAACAAAATTTATATAAACTACGGAACACATTTGTTACAGATGCAAGAGACAGAATAGTCTAACACGATATGCCAATAGAACTGCTCTAATTTGACGAATTGGAAAATTCTGCTATCAAAAGTAGAAAAGAATCAGTAGAGTTTTGCTCAAAAAAGCTGTTTTACAGCATCCTTTAAAGTAAACAGTATTACGAATCCTTCAACTCCATTAAGAGCTCACTTAAACAGTAAATATTTTAGGTGACTGGACCAAAACATTGGCTGTTTCGTAAACTTTCGCGTTCTTGAAAATAAATGTATCTACAAATATTTTAAGATTGCCTTCTTGAAACACACCATTAGGCAGATAATAGTTTCCGTGCTTAATCTTTTCTTTATACAGCTTACATTGAAAACAGTCATTTGTTTTATAACTCCATGTAACGGGAAAGAATATATAGAAAATAAAGATGTGATACTCTTGTAGTTATGACATGATAATCTATTACACCAGACAAACACAGATTGCTAACTATTATGTAACAGAAAGAAAATCAAAATTATTAATTTTATTTCGTGTGTTAATAAATATTATTGTAAGCAAAGTTTTAAATGAATCCAAAAAATTACGCATATTTAAAAAATAATTAGTTTGAACGCCATTGTCTAAAATTGTCTAAAGCAGCGGTTCTCAACCTTTTTAGACTCACGATTCCACTAAACAAAAGAAAAATAAACACCTCGTCCTCCCCCCCCCCGTTACCCCCAGACTAACTCTCAAACCACCCCAGATCACCCCTCAGAATAAACCGCTTTTCCCCCGCGTATCAAATTTGAAGGGTTGTGGTTAAGGGGCTGTATCCACGTTTAAGAGGTGCGCTTAGGGACTCAAAAATCATTAAAAAATTAATTTAAAAAACAAACTGAGCCCCAAATTTCGTTTTTCCTGATTTAAGTTTCAAGGGTCCAAAACATTAAGTGTGCCGAATTTGGCCCCGGTGGGTGAAACAGTCTATGATTCTATAGCGGACAAACAAACAGACAAGCTCTTTTATATATATAGATATTTATATATATTATCATCTTTTATATATATCATTTCTGAATGAATATATATATATATATATGTATATATATATATATATATATATATATATATATATATATATATATATATATATATATATATATATATATATATATATATATATATATATATATATATATATATATATATATATATATATATATATATATATATATAAGCCCGGTGGCGTAGTGGTTAAAAGCGTCAAACTGTCATCCAGCAGGTTCAGGATCCGACCCTGCGACTGGGCAAGATCTACCCAGCCTTTCATCCCTTGAATGGGTCGATAAAATGAGGACTAAGCTTGCTTGGGAACTAAACTCTGGGGGTCCCACGTGACCACCTGACTGAGACATACGCTGTATGGCACCACAAGCCCACGGTCAAGAAAGCGGAGATCGGTACCGCCGGCCCTGGTCCACATCGGACTGTTGTGAAGTGAGCTTAGTATATATATATATATATATAAAGCCTCATTATTTGTAAAGTCATTCTGGATCAGTGCAGTCCGAGTGGAAATAAACAGCCCTTTTTAACTTTTAATCATCTTTATTTAATCACCATGAATATATCAGCTCTTCATCATATAAATATTTCATTATTCACTTCCTAAAGCATAAAAATCTATTTAATAATTTAAAAGCATCTCGCAATTCATCTCAATCGCGAATCGTTTCGTCCAGCGACGGGCACATCCTGCTGTCTGAAAGTTTACATGCCTCTTATTAATTTGTTCGCAATCACTCCTGAAATAAATCTGATTAGCTTGCAAAAGAACATTCTCGAACTCTCCTTCTGTTGAAGTTTGTAATATTTACACACGAAACCCAGTCGAAACTCTAAAAATAGCTTTTTACGTCAGCACCAGCGACGTGGCTGCAATTCTCCCCGCTATTCTCCCGCATTACGTTATTACCTGTGAATAATCATGGCGTTTAACGTTTGAAACTTAGATTATCTCTGAAAACCCCCCTTTTTTAGCTCCTTAAATTATACTGTCCTTATTAAACCCTTATATATATATATATATATATATATATATATATATATATATATATATATATATATATATATATATATATATATATATTTATATAATATATATATATATATATATATATATATATATATATATATATTTCTCAGCATTTTTCCTTTAATATATATTTCATTGAGAATAGTAAACAAGTATTTCGTTGATTGTCTTGGATCCTTTTTGTTCCCTTCAAAAATCAATTTTTCTTGTCATGCACGAAACTATTAATTTGGGGGGAATATTTCTGATAATCTTATTCATATAAATTCTCATTAATTTTTAATTTTCTCTATGTTTATACGATGCATTTTATGCAAATTTAATATCTTTATTTTACTCTCTGCATTTTATCTAATTATACTACTACGGTATCCGTAACTTTTATTTTCAGTGACATTTCAAAAGTATCTCATATTTGCCAAGCAGCAATTCGAAATATTTCTATTAAAATTTTGAAACAATTCAATAACACGATATTGTTCCCTTATTAACTTTAAATATATCGAGAGCAAAAATTGCTTTTGAAAAGTAATTACAGGCCATTGTTACAAAATACGATTTCGACGAAAAATTAATTATACATATTTAAGCCAATTAAAAATAAACAGTTACAGTGAAATGATGCTGAAATCATGAATTCTCAGATATATTAAGTTTATAAGTGAATTTTATCAATAAATTAAAAATTCCCTTTCAACATTTTCTGATACTTTTCATTGTTTTATGTTCCCAATAGCTTAAATTCGTTGAATGTAGTATTATTTAAATTATCAACATTTTTGATTCAATATTTATCGTCTATGTTTAAACAATATATCAGTAAAACCTTTTTTTGATATCCAATAATTTAGGCTTTTGATTAATTAGAATTTTTTTAACAGAAATTATTTGTAATTGATAAACACATTTAATGACCAGTATCGTATAAACCCTGATTAAAGTTTTAATCTTAGTAATAGTAAAAAAACTCTAACATGACAATGTTGCAAGAAAAATTAAAATTTAAATTCCTAATGCTGAATAGATACTTTAAACAAGTAATTGTGTTTACAGAAATCTTGAAGATAAAATTTCCTTAGAGTGATACTTTAATACATAAATCACAAAACAATGAGGATTAGTGTATTTTATGTAAGCCCTCTCTTTCATCTGTGAAAAAACAATTTTATAAGTGATACTTTTAAGCCGATTACTGTAAACTAACACTCCAGATATTTATATACTTATCAAAACAGTTATTTAATTTCTCTTGAGTATTTATTTGTTTCCCATGGAAAACAATTTTGTAATAATCATAGGCAACTTTTACCACAGGCGACCACAGGCAACGTTTATTTTAAAATTACTTTTTAATACCTAGCAAAAGGATTAACTGAATTTTATAAAAAAAAAGGGTGGAATTTGGTAATTAAATTTGTTTTCGCCAAAA
The DNA here is from genome assembly GCA_907164885.2 of Dolomedes plantarius. Taxonomy (NCBI): domain Eukaryota; kingdom Metazoa; phylum Arthropoda; class Arachnida; order Araneae; family Dolomedidae; genus Dolomedes; species Dolomedes plantarius. The sequence goes on along the minus strand of OU015500.1, from coordinate 91,332,207 downwards.
CTCAAATCTAAGGATGAAAAAATTTGATAGATTTGAAATTTTCTACATGTTTTGTTTTAAATGGATTTAATTATTCTAACAAAAAATATATATTTATTCTGTTCAGAACTCTTTTTACTTCCCTAAATCTGTTTATTCTGTGTTTGCATCTATACATCTCCCCATCCTTTTACCCAATTTTATTACTTTAAAATTGCGCAAAACAAACTTTAACAGTTTTTGAACATTCGAGACATTATTCCAGTAAATTACTAACCTCGAGATCATCCAGGGGTACCATGAGATCTTTTTTTATCACTAGAAAGACGGCTGCAGTCATTTTAACGGTGTCGGACATACTATTGAACGCTATGTCTGTATTTATGTCCTCAGGCTTCTGAAATTTTATGGTTTTTTCTAATTTAACGCGAAATATGCACACACATTTGCAAAATTATATTCGATAGTAAAGAGGGGTATAAAGTGTGTTGTATACCTACTAAGACTGAAGGCCGTCAATTTGACGACAGTATAGAAAACAGACAGAAAACTTTAAAATAATAGTGGAAAAATGTTAGTTAGTTTTCTTCTCTTCCCCCCTTTTGCAAATAAAAGAAATATTGGCTCTTTGGATATATTGGAGATGAAAAATAAGGACTGCACAAACCATGCATATATTTTTACGAATAAACCATACCAGGTTGTCAGCTCGGCATACCTGCATAAAAATATATCTAAATATATACTAATTTATTATACATTGGTATTAAATAGTTCAAAATTTAAAGTATTTCACCATTTAAAAAAAAATAATTATTGATTTTATTTATAGCCGTCAAAATGACGGCGTCCTGTCTTTTTAGTAAGAAAAAAATCCCGTCTTCCTAGTGTTAAGGATAAACACCAAAAAAATTATAGTAGGGTCTACTTAACATAGACATTAAGTTGTATTAATTAGTTTCACGTCCATCAGACTGTGACTTCGTTCTATGCATTCAGCTTCCGAAAACGGCAAATTGATTTACCTCTCCGCTGATCCCACTTAAATTTAAGATTTCCAAGAGTGAAAGTTCCTAACCTAGCGCAAAAAGCCACAGATCTATTTTAGCCCCTTTTCAACTCCATATTTGTGCCAGAAATCCTTTTTGTCATGGCTACAGTAAAATACCGGGTGGCCATAATTAAACTGACAGTGCTCACGGTGTTCTGTAGCGCGATCTATTTGCGAGAATGACGCCACATTTTGTAGGAAGATTAAACAAGACGGGGGACGAAGGATTCCGCGAAAAAAATAAATTAGTTCCAAAAGTCACCGCTAGGGGAATATTTGGCGCTGTGTAATAGAAAATAGAGTGTTAACAAATGCAAATTAATACAGTATAAAATTACCTTTTATTATGCACATTTTCTTATTTATTTCAAGTGCAATATGGCAACACTTTTAAAAAAGCGTAAAATCTACATAAACACCGATAAAGTCTCGTGATCTGCAATATCACGTACGCTGAGCAGAAGAAGAAGTTCTTTATTCAAATTTCACGTTACATCCATTGGCACAGTGCCAGCTGCTTGGGTTTTAAAAGGAAATGTGTTACGTTTCGAATCAATCGGATTGAAAGTTTGTGTGCAATGTCTCCTTCTTTAGTCGAGTGTGCGTTACTGGTGAAATTCTTTTACCTCAACCAGTGCAACGCGTCAGCCGCTCTTCGTGCTTTTAGAACGCACAAAAAAATGCGTAAAGGTAACGGTCCTGTGTCACTTAATGGGCTAAAAGAAATGGTTGCGACGTTTGAGAAAACAGGTTCTCTGAAGGTTCAGTCAGGCAGAGGACGAAAACCTGTACCACAGGATACAATCGAAGCAGTTGCCACGGCGATTGTCGACAGAGGACCAGACAATATTGCTGCCACCTCTAGCGCTCGTGGATTAGCTCGGAATATGGATATGCCTTACAGTACGGTATGGAAAATCTTACGAAAGATTATCAACTTCTATCCGTACAAGATCAGCCGTGTACAGGAGTTACTGTACCCCGACCATGATAAGCGATTGACTTTTGCTCTCACCTTTCTTGCCAGAATGGAGGTGGATGATGCTTGGCAGTGGAAAATCTTATGGGGAGACGAGGCCCACTTTTACCTGCATGGAAATGTGAATACCCAGAACTGCCGAATTTGGGATGACAAATCACCACATGCAGTCACAGAAATTCCCTTACATTCACCAAAGGTAACTGTTTGGTGTGGGTTCACAGCGGAATTTATCGTAGGTCCATTCTTCTATGAGAACATCACCCCGACAGGACCGGAATCCTGTTCTGTTACCGGAGAGAAATATCGCCACATGTTGAACAGCTTTGTCATTCCAGCACTTCAGCAAAGACAATGCCGGGGGTGTCACGAATAATTATTCGTAACTTTATTAATTAGTTTCTTATTAATGCAGGCCCCCTTTTTTGTAACTATAAATAGGGTATTTATTGTAAAATAGCCTGAATGGCGATCAACCCAGTAATATGGCAGCCTTTGGCGTTGGCCCAAGCTAACCATCGCGCCAAGTGGGCACTACAATAGAGGCTAGGACAGGTTCCGGCAGAGATGGTCAGTGACCTTTTTTTCCTCTCTCGTGATGGGTGTAGAATGTAGAAGTACCATTCCTAGGCTAGGCCTAAGAAGTTCCCATGTGGGGAGCAAAGTGTGTTTAATGTGAGTAATTTTTTATCATTACCATTTGACCATACCGTTATTACCTTGTGTGTTTTTTTAAATGCTAATATTAATAAATCTAATTTCTTAAACTATTCAGTGAGTCAGGCCATTCTTTTCTTTGTAAACTGTGCAGGCTATGTATTTTATTCTAGGTATGTAGATATATCACTTACTCTAATATACACAACGCATAAAGTTTTCCACTATACGGTTAGCCATCTTGTGCAATTTCATGGTTTATTATTTTCATAGTTTGTCTTGTTATGCACGTTAACATTTGTCTAATTTTGGCACATGGCCGCATGCTTCAGGTTACTTTGTAATCCTGTTGCATCTAATTTAATTTACAGGCATCAGTTTATCTACTCCCCTCAATAGTAAGGTAAGTGTAGTGTTAGTCACCCAACCTAATTATTAATCCTTAACTTTGTTTATCCTCCACTTTGTTAATTCCACAATAGTTATTCCCCACAATTAATGTTCCGTATCCCAGTTTGTTCGGTAACATATTAAATAACATCCCGTAACATATAAATATTCCATTACACGGGGGAAATCATTTTCATGCAAGATGGAGCCCCTCCACACGTTCCTGCACGGGTGCAACAGCTGCTACGACAGAAATTCACAACAAAAAGAGTCATTAGCCGCTACTTTCCAACTTCATGGCCACCTCGGTCGCCTGATCTTACCCCATGCGACTTCTGGCTATGGGGTTACCTTAAGTCCAAGGTCTATCAAGGAGTGGTCCAGGACCTGGCTACGTTGAAGGATAACATATCACGGACTGTACGGGAGATTCCTGCAGACATGTTACTTTCTGCTGCTGTGCATACTGTGCACAGAATTCAATATGTGGTCCACAACAACGGCAGCCACATTGAACCTCATTTGAATGCAAAATAAAAGGTAATTTCCGTATTGATTAGCATTTGTTAACACTCTTTTTTCTATTACACAGCACCAAATATTCACCTAGCGGTGACTTTTGGAACTAATTTATTTTTTCGCGGAATCCTTCGTCCCCCGTCTTGTTTAATGTTCCTACAAAATGTGGCGTCATTCTCGCAAATAGATCGCGCTACAGAACACTGTGAGCACTGTCAGTTTAATTATGGCCACCCGGTACAAAGCAAGAAATAGATTGATTATCCATGACGATGATATGAGCGTTTGATTGTCAACTGTTAGGCCTGATCTCAAACATTTGTGCTGAATCAATCGCAAGAATCAATCGAAAGTTTCACATTAATAAAACACAACTCTTTTTGGAGATTTCAATTGTAGTCATCTGGTGTAATAATGTACAGAATCCTATTTCTATTTTTGAAACTTCAATAACACATTCTACTCTGTTGATTGTTTTTTACATCTTTTAATAAATGGATAACATCAGTAATGGAGTTATTATTGATTTGAACTTAAATTTAACACGTTCCTTATACATATTCCACTTGAGTTTATATTTAAACCTTGAAAAAGCTAAAATTATAAAAGATTACACAAAGTGTGTGTATATATATGTATATATATATATATATATATATATATATATATATATATATATATATATATATATATATATATATATATATATATATATATATATATATATACCTGAGCAAAATTTGGCAACAGATGATATTTTTAGTCGTTACAAATGCGTAAAGAAATGCTTAAGCGTAAACTTTTAGTATATAAAAGCAGCTGGTAGTTTGGTAGATATGTGTAAAATTTTGAACGTTTAAGTACCATAATTGCATACGTTTAAATATTTTTATTTGGGTGTAACAGAAAGGATTTGGCATGCATATGTCAAATATAGACTTCACGTAAGGTGGAGTGTAGTAGGGTTGGTATTTGAGATTTACGTTCAGCATTAGCTAAAAGGAGGATTATAAACGTGGATTAGATAGCATAAGAACCTCGATATAAGACAAAACATTTCCAATAGAATGCAACCTCATTGTGTAAGTTCTTAATATTTTCAAAATGTCTTTGTTGAAAGTATAATACTTTCGCTGTAGCACAGTGGTCGTATATAAAAATAGAGCCTTTTCAAAGTTTATTTAAATCCCTTTAAACAGTTTTACACCTCAAAATAAGAAATATAGTACTTAAATTTTCTTTTGAATGAAGCAAATGATTTTAATTTATTTTTCTAATGCAACAAAAAAAAATTCCTTTAAGGGTTTGTCATATTCCATAAGCATATCTTTTCGAAAATGTAACGTTGATTTCTATTGGTCCTGTAATAAAAGTTTAGGCATTCAAAACCGCTGAAGACTTAATGAAAACAAAGTCATAAATTTTCACTGGTACCGAAGTTTACAACCACGAACTTTTTCTCTGAGTTCCTCTTTACAATGGCGGAAATTTAATACCTTGGAATTTAATTTTGCAGGGCATACAAACTTAATCTGCTCTCTCTATAAAATTCTCCGTATAATAAATCTTCCGGACACGGTTTCACGCAATATTAGAGTTCTATAAATTTATTGTCTTAATACTAAAATGTCAGTAGATATGCTCACCAAAAGAACAGACTGCCTAGATATTGCTTAAATCAAGATGTACTGCGTAGTACTATATGTCATGATATATGTCATGCAGGGTTCAACGATATGAGACATAACTTTATGAATCAGTTTTATAAAAGGCGATGGAATTCATTTTCACCGGGTCTTTTTGCGTATTTTTAAATTGCTTTCTCTCGAGTACTTGTCAAGTAATCCAGAGTAAAATTTGTGCAGAGTTTAAAACTGAAGAGTCACAATTTTTTTGTTCTTTCTTGCGAACAAATAAAAACTTTGCAGAGAAAATTAAAAATTTATTATTTATATTAGAAAGTTCAACAAGTGTTGAAGCTATTGTTAAATGAAGTCAAAAGATCTAGTAGCTAATATAGAGAGACATCAGTCTCTAAATGATCATATGATGGTAATTTGTTCTTTTATTTTATTATCAAAGTGCTTTTATTTTATTATCAAAAATAAATCAAAAATTATTTAAGTGTATCAAATGAGTGAATTGCTCTGTAAGCTAAAACTATTATGTGGCCAAAATTACTTTCAGGTCATGAACTATATCCTAACATTGTTTATTCTCAACACTGATGAACAACACTTAACACACTCTGAAATTACTGGTTTATGCTTTTACTGTTTTATAAGCAATCTATAATGTTACTGTTTTGTCTATTTATGGTAAACTTCTATCAGAAAGAATCCGTGTAAACTAACTACGTATTCCAAATACAAGCCACGAATCAAATTTTTATGTTAAAAATGAAACCTTGTACACTAACAAATTGCATTTAGTGTTAAGAATATTAAATATTTTAACCATAATAAGCCTCAATATGAAATTTTATCTGATTTGGTGTTAGAGCATAATTGATGCAACCAAACGCTAAAACTGACTACATCCTGTCAAGCTAATTATATCGTAGGATGTCATTTCCTAGAAACGTCCCGATGAAAGGGCAAAGGACTCTGGGTTTTCGAGAAATACGAATTGTGAATCTGGAAGATATCTTAATTAAGAATTCGAGGAATTTAGAGAAACTTTCAGTCCAAATTCTGGAAAGACATTTTCAAGTTATAATAAATTCCGCTTTATGTTTAGTTGCGTTTTCATCGGTGGTTCCGTAAATGGTATAACAAGATAAATTTTTCATGCATATAAATTACCTTAAAATAAAAATTCTAGGAAACAAGGAAAAATATATTTAAAATTAAACAAAATTATCAGTCCTTTTTAATATTTTTAAAATATTAAAGAGCAATTTTAACTTTAATAAACATTCATTTATTATTATAATTATACATATTTGAAAAATGGAGAACTAATTCTCGCTTATACTTTTTCAAGAATGAAATTACATCGAAATATGCAACATTTCTTCCCGTCAGGGATTCTGCTTGAATTACAATTAATCACAATGTCTCGTGAAAATGAACATAGTTAATAGCCACGGATCACATTTGCAAACAATGACCAACAAAACTCAATGTTAATATCTTTGTAAATTTTTCCACCACCATAAAATAGATTCCATGTTTTGAATTTAGGTGAGTAGGAGTATTTTTTCCGAAAAGCGTGAAATTTCAATAACTCTAAAGTAATAAATTAAGCAAAATAAATATTCTTTACGAAATAGTGACTGTAAAGATTGCAAAAAGTAACACAAGCTTCTAATTTCTTATTTAATGTAAGATTTGTTTGTTTAATTTTAAATATATTTTTAAGTAGTATTAATACTGATTCATAACCATGAAAATCAATTAAATGGCTATTAAATAAATCAGTTAATTAAAGGGGGAAATTTAATCTGTAAATTATTTTTACACATCCTGTCAGGGGGTTTACATATTTTACATCCACCAGTTAATGTTGCTATCAAAGATTAATTACGGGCTTAATTACTTATTTTAAATAATTTTGATAAACGGAAGTTTTTTGCTTTTTTATTTAGAAGTATAAAACTTCTAAGGCAAAATCTGTAATCTATCATTATCATAAATAACTGCTTCGGATAAATTCTACTCCATTTACACATTAAAAAATGTTAACTATTACTAAAAATGATGTAAATGCGTTTTAATGACAGCTTTAATTACGATACAAAGTTTATCTTAACTATAATCTTGTGTTATAGTTAAGATAGCATGTGTTTAAAAATATAACCACCAAAAACTTGGTAATTGTCGCAAGTTAAAGTTTTTCTTAAATTATTTTTTGAATAACCATATTAAGTGCAATTTCGAAATTGATATACAGACGCACAAGGAGTTAAATTTAATCATTATACTGGCGATAAGTCTATCACGAACTTCAGAATATTAGAAGTATATCATTAGTGAAAAATAATTCCAAAGCAAGTTATATTATAGACGGTAGGAGGAATTTTGAGGTAAGAAACAATAATTACAAGAAAATAAGAACTTTTTATATACCATGTTTTTAAATTTTCTGTTGAATCATATAAACATGACAATTCTATGTATTAATAAATACTTTTTAAAAATTTTTTGACGAATTATCCCATCAACTTGTAAGAAAATGAAGTTAATTGGAAGTTAACTTGCATATAATTTTTCGTCCCCGTTCCGGCCAATAGATGGCTGCCCCAGTCTACAAAGAAAAATTAACTGAAAATAACTGAAAATTAATTTAATTCTGCTTTAAGATGGCTAAAAGTATAAAAAAATTCATTGGCATCGTGTTCTGAGCCTATTCTAAAAGTTTCAAATGTCTAGCTAGTCGGGAAGTTAGTTAAAAATTCATTGCAAGATTTGTACTTGACAAACACTCAAACAAACAAACAAAAAAGCAAGTTAATAAAAACATGGACTTTTTTGCTGCGGCTAGCATATTTAAAGATTTACGTTGTATTTATCCAGGCATTCCCAACCTTTTTACGTTTGCGGAACTTTTAGGAATGAGATAAGAAACTTGAAACACACTTGTTAAAATTGTGGATTTTTAGATTTTAAAAATATTAAACTCGGCGGAATATATAGGGTGTCTGAAAAAACCTTGAGACATTTTAAAAATTTAAAAACATGTAGAAAAATTTTAAAAATTTATATAAAAATTGCACTCATTGTAGGAACTAGAAATTCACATACGTATTGACTTATATATTTGAGTAATTTTTAGTGTAGTCAATAAATTTCAATATGTGCTACTTTTGTGGCACGTAGAATATCAAGTCGGTAATCCATTTCCGACCATGTGCGTTCCAGATAGGATTCCGTACCACATGAATGTGCAGCAATTGCGTTTTTTTAGTTCTTTAAAATGTTCACTTTGGATGCATAAGCTTTGTCTTTGACAAATCCCCAAAGAAAAAAATTAAGAGGTCTAATGCCTGGAGATCAAGGCGGCCATTGGATGGGACAATCTCGTGCAATCCACCTGTTTGGAAATTCCCCATTTAAAAAAGTCCCGCACAATCATACCCCAATGAGGCAGTGCACCGTCTTGTTACAAAATGATTTTGGGATGTAAATAAGAAGTTTGTGGGACAGCAAAATAGCCATTTTACAACTTTCGATTTCATGGAACAACTAGCGCCCTCTGTTGAACTTTTTTGACACAGAAAAAAAACTCTAATAAATGAGATAACACATCTGCGAATTTCTAGTTCCTACCTTGTATATTTTTTTATGAATTTTGAAAATGTGTCAAGGGTTTTTGAGACACCCTGTATATCGTTAACATGACAAATTCAGGTTAAAATAAATACCTACTTCACTGTTCATTATATTTATGTATCAAAGGATATATATGAAAAACACAAGAATAGAATATATTAATATAGTCTTTACGACAAGAGCCTCCGCATTAGGAATATATATAAATAAATATATATATATATATATATATATATATATATATATATATATATATATATATAAATACATTTTCATATATAGCCACGTTATTAAATCTGGTACTACACTAAACGACTACATGGGAAATCCCTAATAGGAGTTTTGTTTTATAAATTTGAGACTTCCGATTGATGCTTGAGGCATAAATTATTGATATCAACTTAATATTAATTTTAAAGGGGACCCAACTTATATTTTTTACTTACCACCAAAGCAATCTCGCAGCACCACTGGCAGACTTTTCGGCACCCTAAATTGCAAGAGCGCAACAGTTGGGAGTTACTATATGAATCTCATGAAGTTAAATTTCGCAGTATTAGACTTATGTGACGGAGTTAACAAATTGACGACTAATGTTAAACATATTTGAACATATATATTTGATCATTCGTTAGAGGCCTACTTGATCTGTTATCATGTGTACTAAATAAATGCATTCCTACAAAGGACGAGGTGCAGGAAATATCACAAGTGAAATTTCATCCGGAAAGGAATATTATCGGGAAGAAAGCGACAGATGAAATGACGTAAAGGAAATGAAGTGATGTTAGTTAATTAAGTTATCACTGCCAACGGCACTTAATTCTTATTAGTTCATTATAAGTCATTCTCTAAATTAAAACCAAAAAAATTTAAACTCCTTGGAAAATTTTTGGATTTCACTTACAAATATGCATTAAAATTCATCAAATTTTATTCATTTCATAATTTATGCATATAAAAAATATTTAGTAGTATTTTATTGACATATTTTGGTTTTAAACTGAAGGTAAGTGTGTTTTAATTATTTTGTAATAAACAATTTTTTTCTCTACATGCATATTTTGTTAAATAATGCTGCGCTCAGTGATTTTTTACTTTTTGGCCCTTTAACAAATTCACATTTTTTAAATTGAAAAATTTATCTTAATTATCTAGTTTTAAATTTAATTTCTGATGCGCATAATAACTCATAATGTATTACTTTAATATAAAATCAAAACAACCTTTCTTTTTTTTATTTTACTGAAGTTTGGAGTGTTCGAACTGCACATGCTTCTTAGCTTTTTCAACCAAATCGAAGGTCCTGAGCCCCCTTAAATATTACAAGTCTGATACTGACATTCTGAAAACACAACTCTGTAAAAATCATAAGATTAAATTTCACAATCAAAGGTAAATTTCAAAGCGGAAATAATCAGGAATAAATACAAAAAAATATCTATCAAGTTTCAGTGAAAAAATAAATTGTGTTTGCATTTAAACGAAATTTAACTTTCTACATGCAAAAAAGTAGCTTAGTTCCTTAACGGTAAAAAATAAATGCGTTCCAGTTTTTGTAGTAACACCCAAATTTAACAATGTAAAAAAGACAAAAAAAAAATCGACGAGAAATATTTGAAGCTTTTGCCAACCCTCCCTTTAAACGTCAGTCTGTTTCACAGTCAAAGTTTCCTGTCCTGTGATGACCGTAAATATCTGGTTTTACTTCCATTACCTTGTTTTAGGTACACAGTAAAAGGTGATTTCAATTATGGAACGCCGCTCTTAAAAGAGTTAACGTATCTTATAACATTATACAAACCAGTTTAAATGTTTGAATGTCTTAAAAGCCAATATTTTGAATTATTTCCTGAAATGTGTCTAAACAAGTATGCATGTTTATCTGAATTATAAATTAATCCATCCCATATTAATTAGTCTAAAGTTACCGATTTAAGAAAGATATTTTTTGTTTGTTTACAAAGCGGAAAAATATGTTTGAGGTCAAGTGTAATGAAATATTTTAATTAACAATAGATTTCAATTACATTTTCTATTCCTTCAATAACACATGATGGAGACTCCGTTTGTTATAGGTACTCAATAAATAATTAAAAGTACTCGATTACTTTGCGAATATATGCATACATATTATGCATACATATGATTTGTAATTTTTGTATTCACAAATAAAATACCAAGGTGTTAATCTTACACAATATCTTACACAGATACTACCATTTATTCTATAGACTATTTCATTAAAACTGCATAGGTTCTCAATATCGGCAAAGTACTCAATATTGGTATACTACATATTGGTACAAGTAGTCAATAAATAATTTAAGTACCCGATTACAATATTATACATACTGATACTCTTTGCATTTCACAAGTAAAATACGTGTTAAAATATCTTACTTACATACTACCCTCTACGCTATAGATTAATTCATTAAAACTATATAGGTACTCAATAGTTAAAAGGATCCTATTACAATATTATACGTACATATTATTCATACTTTTTTGTATTTTACGAGAAAATTACAAGGTGTTAAAATTTCTTCCATACATACCACCAACCACTTTCTACTGTATAGATTGTTTCATTAAAATTGCTTAAGTACTCAATATCGGCATAGTACTCACTATTGGTATAGTACTATATAAATGATTATAAGTACCCGAATACAATATTATACATACTGATACAAGTAAATTACGCACGGTGTAAAATATCTTACATATATACAAACATATACTTCATAGATTAATTAATTGAAATTGCATAGGTACGCAATAAACAATTAAAAGTACCCGATTACAATATTAAACAGTGCATACTATTCAAACTTTTCTATTTTTCAAGTAAAATACAAAGGTGTTAAAATATCTTATATACACTACCGTTTACTTTATAGATTATTTCATTAAAACTGCAGTAATATAAACTACTACCGTCTAATACATAAAAAAATATCCATTATCTTCATCGGCAAATAGCGACAACACGCAGAGAGAATGGAATTCTGCCAGCTGCAAATCATTCTAATTCCCATGTAAATATTAAATAATTACTCCCAGTTGTTACGATTGGTCGAAAACTTATTTACCCACGCGGATTATTCTCTTTAATCCAGATTTCGTGATCCGGGAATTAGATGCTCGCGTTTGCAATCAATCAGAGTTAGGCAACAACTGAGCCAGTCATCCTTACGCAGTGATACTGATTTTGTATCGAATCGATTTTCTTTCTTAATTACAAGCACAGAATGAAAGTGCAGAAATATATGGAGGGGATTTAAAACTTTTCGTCAAAGTAATCCCATACTATTCTGAACTTCTCAAAACAAAGATGAAAACTTCATATCGACAATTGCTCCAGCAAAGCGAAAAATGACGTATTCTAGGGCCCAGACATGTCATTATATATATATATATTCCTGGATAGAATTTTTGTCATTGCTTACATTTTAATATGTATATAAAACACAACTGGCTTTCAAATTAATATTTATAAATAAATAAATAAATTATATATATATATATATATACATATATATTTATATATATATATATATATATATATATATATATATATATATATATTTATATATATATATATATATATATATATATATATATATATATATATATATTGTGATGGCGGCGGGCCCTCTGCTTAACCCCTGGTATATTATATATAAAATTTGGTGAAGTTTCTTTTCAGTTTTGAATGTTTACCAGAGGCGAGTCCAGGTAATCAATCAAGAGGCGTGCCAGCTCTCTGGTAAACAGATGACAGCCAGGACCGGATGTGCAAATGGTTTAGTGGACAACTGGTTCCGGAGGTATGCAGAGGGAAGAAACCGGTTTGAACTGGTGTTCGTCTGGGCAGGAGAGAGCCAGCGAGTGTGGTGACAAGACAGACAGAGAGAGACAGGGGTCCGGGTGGATGTCGTTTTTTGTCTCGGACCAGAGGTTTACGTGTGCGGAGAAGCCACGTGGAGGTGATTGCGATTTGTTTGGTGAATTAATTGATTTGGCTGGAGGCCATGCATGCACTGGAGGTGCAAAACTCATATGGAGTTAATGTAAATGTGTAAATACGTTAAAGAATAAAGGTGCTTGTTTTACGTTCCTTAATCCAGCGTATTCTCGGTGATTTCTGAGGGAACCGGGTGGCTAGGAATTAGCCATAGTTCGGCGCGCTATCGAAATAGACTGGGCAGTGAAGACGAATTGCACCCAGTATATGATAGCTGGTGGCAGCGGAGGAATTCTACGTATGTGTTTGTGAAATACGTGAGGATCCACGGAGGAGGTGAAGCAGTGGCGGAACTGGCGAGGATAGCCAAGGGAATCTGCCGATGCAAGCAGTCAACTAGAACCTGCGGAAAATACTAGCAGCCGAGACGTGTAGCCAGACGCAAGTTGTTCAGAAGAAGTGGAACCTGTGCAAGAAAATTCGATCAGCGTGTACAGCTGGATGCGACAGCAGGAAAGGTAAGCTCATTTGAAATCTTCCAAAGAGGTCTGCGCGATAATTGTCGAGGGGCAGTAAATTGTGGGGTTGGAATTAGTGACTGGTTGGAATTAGTCTAATAATTCAGGGGATTTAGAAAGATAATTTCAACGCTTCTTTGAGAAGTCCGAAAGTTAAACCAGTGAAGGTTTAGTGAAAATTTGTTCGAGAAGAACAGGTGTGAAATCCTGATAGAGATCGGGTAAATGTAGTAGTCTTAGTAGACATTAGTAGTTAGTTTTTTTCTAAAAGAGATTTTGGTTAATCAAAACTTTGTGAGTAAATCCACAGGGAATCTCACGGGCACGTGTTGTGCGGAAAAAAGAGAAAAGTGTTTGCTTTTGGGTTTATTAAATAGAAAGTGTTTAATGAATTGAATTTGTGCGAGTGTTTGTAGGAAACCGCACAGTGCCTTGGTGCACAGGAAAGTACTCAGTGTGGGACAAAACGCTGATTTGAAATAGTATATTTGTATTAGTGTTATTCTAGAAGTGTATAAGCAATTTGAGTGTTTTATGCTATAAGATAATGTGATACATATGTGTTTCTTTTAAATGTTTGATAATATATTGTGATATATGTTCTAGCTATTGTTATGTAATTGGATAGGATCGCTTGTGATTAATTGTACCAGTTTATGTGTATAAGTGAAAGCTCAAAGGTGACAATATTTAGTGTCGTTATATCTAGTACCTGTCCTATATTTCTGTGTTAAGTAGGGCAAGTGAAATTACATGTGTATTTCTGTGAGTGTATTGAGTGTACGGCATTGGGTTAGAAATAAGTTATTGTGATTTCTGTGAATACTGTGGTAAATCTTTTAGTTTGGGAAAATGGAAGTTCTTCTAATTAGACAGACTAAAATTGTTCTTGTGGCTTTGGCCGATAATTTGGACGTTGAGGCGTCGATAAATGATAAAAAAATAGTAATTGTCCGACGAATCATTGGAGCAGAAAATTACAGTGAAGTAAGGACTAAGGCGGGTCTAGAAGGAATTCTAGAACAGATTAAATTAGATCGGGAAGAGAAGGATAAGCAGATGAATAGGGCCTATGAATTAGCTTTGATAAGAAAGAGAGAAAGTTTAGACGTTAGTCAGAAAGCCATAATAGACAATATTTTCGAGGTTTTCGAGTCGAATAAAGAATTCTTTGTGAGACATGATAAAGGAATCTTCGAGAGACTAGAATACGACCTAGACTGTGAGGCGAAATATGCTTTTGTTCAATCAACTAGAATTATAAAAGAAGAGGAATTGGAGTACCTGAGGGTAAAATTACAGGCTGTAAATTCCTATAGAGAAAGTAGAGGTTTAATAAGGAAGGCCGGAGTCACTAAAATTGAGAAAAGTGTCGAAAGTCAAATTGAGGGAAAAATTTGCGTAGAGCAAAAGGTTAAATCTCTGGGTAGAGAAAAAAATGTAGAGAATGTGTTGGGAAATTTCAGCGAGGTGGAAGCTGGGAATTTCGGAAGCGCGAGTACTCGAGGCAAAATTAAAAATAAGGAATTCTGTAGCCAGTTGGTTGCCGGAGATACTTTGAGCAGTTCGAGGGAAGTGTGGGAAAATAAGGAAACCTTTGTAATTGAGCAAGCAAGCTTAAATTCGGGTGTAGGAAATCGAAGTGAAATAGATAACTCGCTCTGCAAATCCGTGAATGTAGAGACAGTGGGGAAAATGAATGTAGATTTGTGTGAGGAAACTAGCCCAGATAGGAGGGAAATAGATAACTCGCTCCGCAAATTCACGCATGTAGAGACATGTGGGAAAATGAATGTAGATTTGTGTGAAGAAAGTAGCCTAGATAAAAGAGAAATATTGTCTCAAAGCGACTCTAATATTTGTGAGCTCGAAGTGAGAAAAGTTAGTTTCGTTGAGTCAGCCGATGTTTTAGAGGACTTGAATCCCGCGTTTTATGTAACTGAGCGCACACACAGGGGGATGGACCTTTGTCCGAGAGTCTATTCATCAGGTTCTTTTCAAGGGGAAGGGACTATAAGTGCCTGTCAGGGTTTGATGAATGTAGTCGAAAAAGTTGAGCCGAGAGACGGTTTAGAAATTGCTCCCCAGGGATTAGACAATGGCATTCGGGAAAACACGGACTGCGAAAGGGTCGAAAGTTCGTCTAAAATGGATGGTCAGATTTTGACGGAATTTAGGGGAAACCTAAACATTGCAACGGATGTAGGGAGAACGAGTGTTGCGATTCCGAGTAGGAACATTTTGAGAGGGAGGTTACCTAAGATTGGGATACTCCATTGTAACGAGTTCAAAGGGAAATTACATCCGGTAGTGATAAGGACTAAACAGCGCCGCAAAAAGGCGAATGGAATAAAGTGCAAGAAAGCAAAGTTTAAAATGTTTTGGGGCTTGAGCAAAACTAGGGGGAAAGGTCCGTTGTCTAGAAAGAAACCGAATTGCGTAAAGCATAGTCAAAAGACGGGACGCCAGGGTTTTGTCAAGTTCAAGAAGAAATTTAGGGGAAGACGACATTCTGTTAAATTCAAAATGAAAATGGGTACGAAATACTCAGAAGGGCAGCCTAGCAATTTCGGGAGACCGAGGAAAAACCGAAAGTTGCAAATATTCGCGAGGGCGAAGATTAATAGACAGGATGATTTAAGGGAGCCGTATGACAGGGTTTCCACGAAAATTCAGCTTAAGCGAGATGCTACGAGGAGGGTTAACTCCAAATTTAAAGGAATTAAGTTTGGGAAAATTTAAATTCTCAGATGAGATTTTGAGGGTCAAGGGAGAATTTAATGCTGTGTGAAACAGTGACCCAAAAATTGTATGTGTTGTAATTATGTGTATTGGTTTTTTTTTTTGTATGATTTTATACCAGAATGTTGAATTGAGTAAATTGTAGTGTATAATCTTTTATGTGATGAATTTTGGGAAATTTAAAGTGCATATATGTTGGTAAAACATGACCATATAGTTTGAGGATGAATTTAAGCAAATTATGTGTAATTCCATGGTAGTTATGATCAATTAGTATAATAATTTTGTTTTGGTGAAAGGTCCTAAGACGCTTTTTGTGTAAGCCGGTGGAAGGCCTCAGAAAGACTGTCATTAATATACTGCAATACAATTTTGTTATTGTTAGAAAAGGAACAAACGAGTTAGTTTGTTATGACTCTATGTCAAGAAATGACGTTAAAAACACCTAATGGAATTGTGGAATCCTAGTGTAGAAATAAATGTGGGCTCAACTGTGAGTTTCGGTTTCCTGGCCAATCGAGTGGAAAGAGGCCGATTGAGTCGCGCGTTTGGATAGGAGAATTTATGTTCCGTGGGTTACAGGACCAACTGAATGTCGAATAGTTAATGATCTTGTAATGCCGAATGTTTAATGAAATAGTAAGAATTGCAAAACTAATATTTAGTAAGAAATATAAGTTTAATTTTGTCCACTATATTTGGTAATCGTTATCCACGATGATGTGTTTTTGCTTTTAGAGAAGTTTACAAAGCAATTGTGAAATTTTTAATTGGTTAATGTTGTGATCAATGTATGTTGTGTTAACTGTGTTTTTTTTTTTTTAGTAATGTTTCTTTGTTTAATGTGTCTTTGAGTAATATTTTGTTTCATGTTATTGCAACTAGGTTAAGATATAGTCGATAATTGAAATATGGTCGAAATTGTGGTAATGTATGTAATTAAGTTAAGATTAGAGTAATGTATTGCTGTACTACCTATGCTAAAATATGTTAAATGAAAGTGCTTAATTTGTTGGCGAAGAGAAGCTAAACAAGTTAGGTTACGTTGTCGGCTATGACTGGCCGAAAGGTACGGGTGCTAACGCCCTTAAGTTTATAATTGAACCGAGAAGGTTATCTGCAGATAGAATGGCCTCGAGGCTATGTTTTTGTTGTTTTCTGTATGAAATTGTTAACGTAAGATTTCTAGTGCATTATGAGTATTTTGTTTGTCTTAATCATGTATGAATTTATTATGTGTTTAGCTAATGTAATATCAGTGTAATGATTATCTGCATCTCTTACTGGAAATTGAATTGATGTTTTTCACTCTCGAAAAGTATTCGGAGTGCAGGTTTAGGAATTATGTGTCCCAGACTGAGTGCAGTTTAGGGCTTTTTTCGAGGGAAATTTCTAAAGTAGGCGGAAATTGACTCTAGGAAGTTAGGGCTGAAGAAAGCCAAATGGTATTGACCTCTTTGGAAGTGTTTCATGTGGGCATACCTAAAGGGGCCTATCGAACTTTCCATTAGACTTTTTTATGTATAAAAAAGCCTTTAAAGGGGGGAGGAGCTGTGATGGCGGCGGGCCCTCTGCTTAACCCCTGGTATATTATATATAAAATTTGGTGAAGTTTCTTTTCAGTTTTGAATGTTTACCAGAGGCGAGTCCAGGTAATCAATCAAGAGGCGTGCCAGCTCTCTGGTAAACAGATGACAGCCAGGACCGGATGTGCAAATGGTTTAGTGGACAACTGGTTCCGGAGGTATGCAGAGGGAAGAAACCGGTTTGAACTGGTGTTCGTCTGGGCAGGAGAGAGCCAGCGAGTGTGGTGACAAGACAGACAGAGAGAGACAGGGGTCCGGGTGGATGTCGTTTTTTGTCTCGGACCAGAGGTTTACGTGTGCGGAGAAGCCACGTGGAGGTGATTGCGATTTGTTTGGTGAATTAATTGATTTGGCTGGAGGCCATGCATGCACTGGAGGTGCAAAACTCATATGGAGTTAATGTAAATGTGTAAATACGTTAAAGAATAAAGGTGCTTGTTTTACGTTCCTTAATCCAGCGTATTCTCGGTGATTTCTGAGGGAACCGGGTGGCTAGGAATTAGCCATAGTTCGGCGCGCTATCGAAATAGACTGGGCAGTGAAGACGAATTGCACCCAGTATATGATAATATATATATATATATATATATATATATATATATATATATATATATATATATATATGGCCCAAAAAAACTTGTATTGGGGTTAATGTTAAAAATATCTCATTAATTCGAACTAGTTTTTTATCACTTCGGTTAATTCGAACTAAAAATTTGACAAATTAAATTTATTTTTCCTCGTTTAAGGAGAAAATACACGCTGTATTTATTATTTTGTGTGTCAAAATCATCTGTATTTCTTTTCTGTGTAAAGAGACACATGCCTGCATTCCTAGACTATTGCATTTCCTCTAAACGTTGGTGGCTATTGTATTTTTGTTTAGATTGTGGTGAAAATTACGACATTACTGTGCTGAAAGCTATAAATGATCTATACGCCGCATGCGATGATGTTACAGAAAGCACAATTAGTAATTGCTTTCGTCATGTTAAATTCATGCACGCCGAAGAGAACAATCATATCGAAGAATGTGACGATATTGATACAAATTTGAAAAAGAAGATATGAATTCAAAAAATTTAACTGTGATAACGTTACTTTTTCTGAATATGTAAGGGTAGATGAAGACGTGGAAGTCTGTGGAAAACTAGACGATGATGACATAGTAAAAACTATCAGAGAAGATGAAATAGAAGAGACCTTATCGAAATCAAATGAGAATGCAGAGAGTGTTAAGCGTCCTAATGATCAAGTCATAATGGACTCTATTAAAAGTCTTAAAGCATTTATTCAGATGGAACCTTCCTCTGAAAATAAATTGAAATGCTTAATTCAAATCGAGAAGCTGGCTGACCAATGTAAATATCATAAACAAAACCAAACATCCATTTTACAGTTTTTCCCAAAAGTGTAATTCATATTTTTAATTAAAGTTTACTTTCTGCTGCATATCTTCTGCTTCATTTTATGATTAAGGTAAATCGTATTGTTTATTAATATGTTTAATTTTAGATAACATAGTATAATATGATTTCTGGGGTTATACATACTAGGATATTTTTCTTCTTCAGTGATACACTTTTAAAATTATATATTTTCTCTTAACATCAGATAATTCGAACTTTTTTCTGAGAACCTTTGAGTTCGAATTAACGAGCGTCCACTGTATATATATATATATATATGTATGAAATGATAACTGAATTCTTTGATGTTAACGGAGCAGTAAAGTCGAACCATTGCAGGGGGTAGTCGTCGTTGTTTTCAGCAAAACGAGTGGCTGGCACGAAGAAGAATAATTTAAATCCAACATCAGAAAGGAAGAGGCAGCTTGTTCGTAGTCTTTATTCTTACATAGTCTTTATTCTTGGAAACGCTACTCAACATCTTTACTTGAGATTACAATTATATCAACCCAACAAATCTCGCTGTTGTTGTCCCGAAACTGCCGGGCAAACGGGAAAAAAAACCCGCAGCGCAAAACTACATGTTTTTTGGACTAGCTCAGAACACAGAAGGCCACGAAAACCCTAGGTTCACTCCCTGAGTACGGGTGCGCTGAACTTTTTTAATCGACCAAAAGGTGACACTTGACCTCAAGCACATCATAGGGGGCGAACGTTCGTTATGTTTCTCGCACAATCTTGTTATGTAATATGTAGGCGCGTGGCTTGTTTAAGGGGGAAACTAATAGCTTACTTTTGGAGTACCTAGATCAAAATCAAATTGAGCTATATAATTGCTCTGTTGCGGTAAGACAAAGTTAATGAAGGTAAAGGTTTATCGTTTCATATATACGTATATACAGTGTTATTTTTATAATTAACTTCTTAATAGTCTTTATCGATTTTTTAAAGCCATGTGTCGCTTTATCTAACAGTACTATGGCAATCAAACCTGTAAATCCAAAGTATATATACGAACTGGGAGAACCACACCTAAATGTTTTCATAATACGATTTGCACTGGAAAGATCTTATTTCGAAAAACCTTTTCGCCCATATTAAGTCTCAGTTCGTCGGTATGAATCCTGCCTTAAACCTTCAATACTCCCGTTAGCTGCCGTCTTATTCTTTTGCTTAATAATTTCGGGAGGAGATGTCCACTCTCGTGTGGTTGTTTATTCACCTTTTCATACCCATAAGAAATGAAGAAAGAAGCGTAATAATAATAAAAACAAAACAAATTTATTGAACAGCGTTTGAGTATAACCGCTCACTTTCGTTCTCTCGTTACATCTGATATTCTCCAGACGTCATCTCATAGGGCCATCTCACCTATCTTGGAAAACAAATAAACTTTAACACTCCTATCTCCGTGATGCAAGCAGTAGATAAACTATCTTATATATTAATTTAGAAGTTTGACGCAGTCAAACGAAAAACTATTTATTTGAGGAAGCTTTCAGTCAAGTTGAAGAATAAACCCACGAGCAAAAAGACTTGAGAGCGAAAAGCTGCCTTAAACTGGAAGGAGTCTACTATCGTTCCAGCCAGACAATTCAGTAATGACGCCAGTAAAAAAAGAAAAAAATATATGCATTTTTTTGCAAATAATGTTTGCAGTCATAGTTGCAATTACCTAAATCATTAGGTATCATAGATATAAAAAAAAGTATCAACCCTTTGAGGGGCACCGTTTGCACAGTGCAAACGCCTAAATCTAGTCTTTTTTTCACTGGCATTCAATGTATTCCAGTTAAATGAGCAGAAAAAATGGTTAGTACTGCCATCTGTTATCAGTTTAAAGAAGTAAAAACATTTTGCAACCTTTAATTTGAAAATTTTTCAAGATTCTTTAGGTTAAAATAGGTCGGGAAAAAATCTGCACCTTGCAAGCGGTGGATGTTGTTGCCCCTGAAGGGGTTAAATCATATTATGCGTTTTGAAATATTTCTTAAAAAATTTAGCCTTGTTGTCAATCGTAGTTACAACTGTGGATAATGTTAGGTTTAATAAATACTAAAAGATGCATTGAAAAAGAGATTTCGCATTTAAAAAAATTATTTTTCTTAATACGAATTAGCATTGAAAGTGTTGTTTACACAATCTTATAGGAAAAATATTTAAAGGAAAAAGAAATAAGTTTAATAATAATCTAACTGATTGGGTTACAAAATTGAGTAGTCTTTACTTTTAAAATGCTGATTGTTATTATTACTCTTATTCACAGTGACATGCGATCAAATTATATCATAATGCCTCTAGGCAATATACAAAACAGTTAGGACATTACCCATCATTGCCTTTCTTGTATACTTAAAAAAATTATTTAATTTATAATTTTAACTGTAAAAGTATCATCTACTTGATTAAAAAAATAGCTGTCAAAGTTTAGATTGTACAATTAGTGTTACAGGACAAGACATTACTATTAATGAAGATAGTTGAATAAATATATGTCTTATGATTATTAAAGAGGCAAAGAAGCGAGTATATAATCAGGGATTAATTGAATACATTACGTAAGTGTAAGCCAATTACGATAAATATACAATTATAGTTATAAAATGATTAATATAGTTACAAAATTTTCCCTATTATGCTTGAATCTATTTATCATATGCTTAAGTTCCTACATATCGACTTTTTTTCTGTTAAAATGAGGGGATAAAATTCCGTGAGATTGGGTAAAAAATTAAGTGTAGCAAACATTTTTTAAAAAAATTCATGCCATTATAAAAGGATATGAAAAGTTTTTAAATCATTAAACTGCTATGTGTGTACTTTGCCATTTTTAGTAAAGACTAATTTCGAACATTATGATCTGCGTCTACATTTTTGTTACAACGAAATTCCAAAATTTTGGAGAAAAAAATATTTTTTTACAAATAACGCTATCAATTGTGATTTCCGCAAAGAACCAAAAATTTTAGTTCGCAAATGTGTATGTTCATCACCAGTAATTAGAAGTTATTACAAAGCTTTTGGCTTTTAGAAATTTCAAAAAAAGCCTTTCTGGCATCTTTTTTCAATCTAGCAGTGTTTTTATACGCTCGGCTCTCCCTATCACAATTTTACGTGTACTCAACTCTCTTAGTATAAATTAACTTACTTTGCCCTTTTGGTTTAAATTTTTTTTTCACGAAAAGAATTATGAAAGCTCTAAAAAATTAGGTTCCTAATTTATAACTCTAGTATTAGTTATACGCGCGTTCAGTTTACAAATAAAAAAATATTAAATGGAGAGTAAAAATAGCCTAATGCCTTATCGATTTCCTAGAAATTCTCGCGCGAAAAAGATTTAATAAGCAGGATAATTACGTAGATTGATGGGTCTGTTATTTTTTTTTAATCAGCCCACTTTTAAATTTACATATGCCCCCCTTTTTTCAGTTTCATTTGAGAATAATTTCTCCTCATTTAACTGCAAGTTTTTGCCATTCTAATATAAACATGCATTCGAAATTTATTTTTATAGGAATACCCCTTTTTTTCCTTTCTTTAATGTACTGTCTCAAAAAGGAGTTTTTCCGTTGTTTGTGTGAAACAGATATGAGAAATAATAACACGGTAATATGAGAACTAGTTATAAATTTTTCTGTGGTATTTAATTAAGATTAAGTCTGGAAATTCCAGACAAGCGTTTTTTTTCTAATAAACTAATAAAAGTTGTATTTTAAAATGCTATGGTCAATGTCAGAGGAAGAAAAAAAAAGTTCTGTTCAATAGGTATAAAAGTTTGAAATTAAAACATATGATGGGGAACTAAATTAATATTGATCGGAGTGATGCAAGTGGAAAAAGTTTGTCGTAACATATGATTATAGAGATCTACAGCAGTAATTACTCCGGAAAGATGTAATCTATAAAATAAACATACCTTGTCTCTGGACGGCACTTCCAAAAAATTAGAACTCCTATAATCTTCAGTATAAAGCTGCTTCTTCGTAGTCCGTAAAATCACTCGGTTCAAAGAAAAGAAGTTTCAGTTTTGTGCATGTGTGGGGGGAGAAAAAGAGGAAGAACTATTTTCTGAAAATTGGTGAAAATCAGAGAAATTTCGAATTTACTTTTTAAGTATAGTTTGAATCCAGTACAGGTATTGTCGCCTGGTGGGCGGAAAAAATTTAATTTTGCATGCATGAAAATAGTGGAAATTTGCGAAGCGGAAAGGAGCTGGCCCACACGGAATGACATGTTTCTATTACCCGCTTCTTTTGAGTTCTGCGGTTTTAATGGAATAATTTAAAAAGTTTAAAGTTTTGAAAGTTGAGGATGGTACCAGTGCACGCGTCTCGTCCGACCGCGTCCATCGGTACCAGTCGCGATATCCTGCTATGCTCGGTTCGCGAGATTAGCCCGTCCCCGTTTTCTGCTAACAAACTAACATTTGTTTACCTTCAGCTGTTATTATATAGACTAGCTGAGTGGCAACCCGATGTGTTGCATTTTCGATTTAAAATGAAATGGTTTTATTTCTTAAAGATTAAAAGCTGTTTAATCACTGTTAGAAATATATTAAAATTTTTTTAAATGAAATAATTATTTAAAATTCTCTTTTTCAAATTTCGGTTTCTGACTTTTGAAATAATTCTTTCAAATTTCCATTTTCAAATTTTGCTTTTTAAACAAAAAATTTCATTCAATTAGAAAAAATTCTAAATCTTTTAACTCCTCATTTCCTAAAACTAAAATTATTTGGAACAGCTTTCTCAGACGCACCGCCCTTGGCGACAAATTTCCGCAAAAAATTTTTGACGCCAACTTGACCAAAAGTTGGCGTCAAAAGTTTTTGGCGCCAACCTGACAAAAAATTGGCCTAATAAACTGTCCAGTACCTATATAAATAAATACCCAATAAGGGAGGTCGGATTGGGGCCTCAGACTTTGTGAAGAAAAGTCTAAAAAAAATAAGCTCCTGATGTACGCATATTTCTTATAGAATCTGCCGGAAAATTGTTACACTTTTTCGGCATTAGTTTCTATATATATGTTTGCATGTTTCTATGTCTCTATCCCTCTATCTATCTATCTATCTATCTATCCATATATATACATATGCATATACAATTGTCAATTTGCTACACGAAAACCAAGACACAAACCGTAAGCTTCTCTGCGCACCACACTCCTTCCCATCGATCTTATTTCTGCACACCCAAACATACCCATCAGAAACATTATTATTTTTTCTTAATTTCATTTTTAAATCATATTTCACGCAAAATATATCAGGCTTTAAAAACTTCAAATCCCACAAGAATTTGAAAAATATCATTCGATCAGAATGAATAAACCCATGTACAAGTGACTCGTTTACCACCCCTTCCGTATACCTATCACAAGAATAACGCCCTCTAACATTACCCAAAACCTTCGCCTGGTATTTACTAACAACATCCTTCACACTCAAAATGGCCGCCATCATAAATCTCGTAACAATTCACAGTCCAAAAACTTTCAAACTAATTCAAGCAACAACAAAAAACGATTAAATACCCATAATTGGTCAAAATAAATCACGTGATACATCCGTCACGAAATAATCACATGATAAAAACGTCACGAATTTACAGGAGCCAGAACGTTGGCGCCTTAACTGCCTCAACTTGGCAACCAAAAAAATTTCGCCAAAATCGAACGGTTACGCGCCATTCACAACATCGCCAAACTTGGCAGGGCGAAAGCTGTACAGTCTGCGAAAGCTGTACAAATTAGTTCTGGTACTTTAAAATTATTTCTGGATTTCAGTTATTAAATGACTCGTTCTCAACTAATAATTTTTTCCTTTCGGCAAAATGGCCGAAGGAAAATATTAAATCTCATGGGGGGAAAAAGTGCTTAAAAAATAGAAAGACAGGGAAGAGTTCCGTATCCTATGTCGCTTGGCGCTATTGGGCTCGGTTACTGATTTTTTTCCGCGTTTGGCGAAAAACTCAGAATAATGCAACCTACCTAAGCGACGCCATTTTTTCGGCGGCACTTAGGTTTACGGTATCCGACTATCTTTGAAGCACTTAAAAAAATACTTCCGTCAATTTCTGTATTATTTTTCGAAGGGGTATAAACACAAAAACACTAAAATGATGAAAAAATAGACCATGACTGTGCAACTTTTAACAAAATTTATGAATCTGTGTCGAAATTCATCAAATTTTTACAAAACGGCTCTACCTCTGAAAAAAAAATTATGCATATAACAATTTATTTTTGTCATATGTACATAAGTACTTCCTGAGTGTAAGGAACTAAAAGCTAATCGATATCGTGAAACCTAAAAAAATTACAGATCATTATATACAATTACATGTAAAATTTTAGTAATTTCTTATGAGATTTTCTATAAATGCAGCTATAAATCAACAAATAAAATACATAGAACTAAATCTGTAGTTCATTGAATTCTAAATATTAACAAAAACATACGCGAAAAATTTCATACACATATCACAACATTTATTTGCATTTTTTATGAAAAATGAGTTCTTCAGAAAACATAATTAAATTATTCAACTTGTATTGAAATTATAGCTGCTGCTGACCTTTAAATCGCTCTCATTTCATTTCTAATGATCATTCAGAAAAAATAAAAGAAGATTTAGAAACACAAATTTACAATCTTTAAGAAAATTAATAAAATCACTTTCGGAATGTTCGTTAAAATCGACGTTTTAAAGGTAGTTGGATACCTAAAAACGGTACTTTTCCGTTATAAGCACTACAATCGTTTTGACGCCAATTTGGCGCATTTTTAAAAATCACCGCAGCGAGAGAAGAGTAACGCGATATAATGGCACTAATGATTGGTAAATTACAATATTAAAATATGCAAATCTCGAGATTCAAGGATCAAGAGACGATATAAGATATATTATTTTCTTGGTCATGGAGATAACGAAACTTCATGGAATGCCGTAATTTAATAAGCTTACTTTAAATTGCAATGAATTTACAGTCCGTCAGAAAATCGGACCGTATTTTTACGTAATGGATTTTAAAATATGGAATTTGCCTAAAGATGAGCAGGCAGCTATTACATTAGTTCAAGAATGGCAACCCGATGTGTTGCTTTTTCGATTTAAAATGAAATGGTTTTATTTCTTAAAGATTAAAAACTGTTTAATGACTTTTAAAAATATATTAGAATTTTTAAAAAACGAAATAATTATTAAAAGTCTCTTTTTCAAATTTTGGTTTATGGCTTTTGAAATAATTCTTTCAAATTTCCGTTTTCAAATTTTGCTTTTTAAACAAAAAAGTTCATTCAAGTAGAAAAAATTCTAAAGGTTTTAACTTCTCCTTTCCTGAAACTAAAATTATTTCTGGTGCTTTAAAATTATTTCTGGATTTCAGTTATTAAATGACTCGTTCTCAACTAATACTTTTTCATTTTGGCAACATGGCGAATGTAAATAGAAATTCTCATGGGCGAAAAAGTCCTTAAAAAAATAGAAAGACAGTTCTTAGGAATTCAAAATTGGTGGCGGAAGAATCCTCATCAGTTGCTCATTAATTAGAAACAAATTTCACGAACTTGCTGGAATTATTAGTGAGTAAAATAATAAGTCGAAAAATTACGAACTCCCTATTCAGTTACATTAAAATACTATGGCGATGAGCGAAGGGAAATTTCAAAAGTGAGTTTTGTAAGTACCCTTTTTTAGAATGATAACATATTTTCTATTAAATGTATTTGGTATATTTTTGAAGCTGAACATCTAGGCAATGCTGATAAATTATAAAATTGACATTAATAGGTGCAGAAAACCGAAATATTTGTCCATCAAAATAGTCGATTTCGTGAAATTCGGAAAACTGCTTTGGGGAAAAAGCTTCGTTTGCAGTGAAAAACATTTTTAACTTTTTGAAAATGTGCATATTCTTAAAGATGAAGAGTTTTAGAACACATGGAAATAAAAAATTTGTCGACTGGTGGGCGGAAAAGTTTAATTTTGCATGCATGAAAATAGTGGAAATTTGCGAAAGGGAAAGGAGCTGGCCCACCCGGAATGACATGTTTCTATTACCCACTTCTTTTGAGTTAGGCGGTTTTAATTGAATAATTTAAAATGTTTAAAGTTTTGAAAGTTGAGGATGGTACCAGTGCACGCGTCTCGTCCGACCGCGTCCATCGGTACCAGTCGCGATATCCTGCTATGCTCGGTTCGCGAGATTAGCCCGTCCCCGTTTTCTGCTAACAAACTAACATTTGTTTACCTTCAGCTGTTATTATATAGACTAGCTGAGTGGTATCCCGATGTGTTGCATTTTCGATTTAAAATGAAATGGTTTTATTTCTTAAAGATTGATAACTGTTTAATCACTTAAGAATACAGAATTTTTAAAAAACGAAATGATGATTTAAATTTCCCTTTTTCAAATTTTGGTTTTTGGCTTTTGAAATAATTCTTTCAAATTTTCGTTTTCAAATTTTGCTTTTTAAACAAAAAAAGAAGCTCATTCAATAAGGCAATGTCTCGCAGCATGTCACATCTCAACTCTTGCAGATTTTACTTCTTGCTTGGCGAGGAGTGGCAAAAAATTGCATAATTTAACATGGCATTCAATGAGCATTCTTACAGCTCGTTGAATAAAATTCTCTCAGATTACGCAAAGTCTTTAGATACGGTATCTAAACAAAGGTATATCACTAAATTAAACATTCAGGTACAGCCCTGAAAGGTTTATTCAGTATGTGACCCGTATTTATTGACAGAGGAAGACTGAAGTTACGATACAAGACGCTGGCCTGAAGTAACTTATCCTGATATCTATACATCTCAACATAATAATAATCATTCTCATTATATTCTCTTAAACCTTGCGAAATATTAAAAAAAAAGTGTTAAAATACCTGTTACATACAGCTAATATGAGGAATTTTATAAATAAACTTAAATTATTTAACTCAAAATGAAGGTATTGTCCAAAAACACATGCAAACGCTTAGGAACTGCTTCTGTTTTCTGCCACCGGATAATGACGTCATCTATAGCAGAAGAAAACTGACGTAGGCAGTGACGTTGCAACGTTTCGCCTTATTAGAAAAAAATTCTAAACGTTTTAACTTCTCCTTTCCTGAAACTAAAATTATTTCTGGTGCTTTAAAATTATTTCTGGATTTCAATTATTAAATGACTCGTTCTCAACTAATACTTTTTCATTTTGGCAACATAGCCGAATGTAAACAGAAATTCTCATGGGCGAAAAAGGGCTTAAAAAAATAGAATGACAATTCTCAGGAATTCAAAATTCGTGGCGGAAGAATCCTCATCATTTGCTCATTAATTAGAAACAAATTTCACGAACTTGCTGGAATTATTAGTGAGTAAAATATTAAGTCGAAAAATTACGAACTCCCCATTCAGTTACATTAAGATACAATGGCGATCGCAGTGCGGGAAATTTCAAAAGTGAGCTTTGTAAGTACGCTTTTTTAGAATGATAACATTTTTTCTATTAAATGTATTTGGTATATTTTTGAAGCTGAACATCTAGGAAATGCTGATAAATTATAAAATTGACATTAATAGGTGCAGAAAACCGAAATATTTGTCCATCAAAATTGTCGATTTCGTGAAATTCGGAAAACTGCTTTGGGGAAAAAGCTTCGTTTGCAGTGAAAAACATTTTTAACTTTTTGAAAATCTGCATATGCTTATAGATGAAGAGTTGTAGAACACATGGAAATAAAAAATTTGTCGCCTGGTGGGCGGAAAAATTTAATTTTGCATGCATGAAAATAGTGGAAATTTGCGAAGCGGAAAGGAGCTGGCCCACACGGAATGACATGTTTCTATTACCCGCTTCTTTTGAGTTCTGCGGTTTTAATGGAATAATTTAAAAAGTTTAAAATTTTGAAAGTTGAGGATGGTACCAGTGCACGCGTCTCGTCCGACCGCGTCCATCGGTACCAGTCGCGATATCCTGCTAAGCTCGGTTCGCGAGATTAGCCCGTCCCCGTTTTCTGCTAACAAACTAACATTTGTTTACCTTCAGCTGTTATTATATAGACTAGCTGAGTGGCAACCCGATGTGTTGCATTTTCGATTTAAAATGAAATGGTTTTATTTATTAAAGATTGATAACTGTTTAATAACTTTTAAAAATACATTAGAATTTTTAAAAAAACGAAATGATGATTTAAATTTCCCTTTTTCAAATTTTGGTTTTTGGCTTTTGAAATAATTCTTTCAAATTTCCGTTTTCAAATTCTGCTTTTTAAACAAAAAAAGAAGCTCATTCAATAGGGCAATGTCTCGCAGCATGTCACATTTCAACTCTTGCAGATTTTACTTCTTGTTTGGCGAGGAGTGTCAAAAAATTGCATAATTTAACATGACGTTCAATGAGCATTCTTACAGCTTGTTGAATAAAATGCTCTCAGATTACGCAAAGTCTTTAGATACGGTATCTTAACAAAGGTATATCACTAAATTAAACATTCAGGTACATCCCTGAAAGGTTTATTCAGTATGTGACCCGTATTTATTGACAGAGGAAAACTGGAGTTACGATACATGACGCTGGCCTGAAGTAACTTATCCTGATATCTATACATCTCAACATAATAATAATCATTCTCATTATATTCTCTTAAACCTTGCGAAATATTAAAAAAAAGTGTTAAAATACCTGTTACATACAACTAATATGAGGAATTTTATAAATAAACTTAAATTTTTTAACTCAAAATGAAGGCATTGTACAAAAATACATGCAAACTCATAGGAACTGCTTCTGTTTTCTGCCACCCGATAATGACGTCATCTATAGCAGAAGAAAACTGACATAGGCAGTGACGTTGCGACGTTTCGCCTTATTAGAAAAAAATTCTATAGGTTTTAACTTTTCCTTTCCTGAAACTAAAAGTATTTCTGGTACTTTAAAATTATTTCTTGATTTCAATTATTAAATAAATGACTCGTTCTCAACTATTTTGGCATTTGGTTATTTTCCTATTGGCAACATGGCGGAATGTAAACATTACATCTTATAGGGCAAAAATTGCTTAAAAAATAGAAAGACAGTTCTGATGAATTCAAAATTGTTGGCGGAAGAATCCTCATCACTTCCTCATTAATTAGAATCAAATTTCACGAATTTGCTGGAATTATTAGTGAGTAAAATAATAAGTCGAAAAATTACAAACTCGGCATTCAAGTTACATTAAGATTGCGGGAAATTTCAAACGTGAGTTTTGTAAGTACGCTTTTTTTAGAATAACATTTTTTCTATTAAATGTATTTGGTATATTTTGGAAGCTGAACATCTAGCAAATACCGATAAATCGTAAAATTGACATTAATAGGTGCAGAAAACCGAAATATTTGTCCATCAAAATAGTCGATTTCGTGAAATTCGGAAAACTGCTTTGGGGAAAAAGCTTCGTTTGCAGTGAAAAACATTTTTAACTTTTTGAAAATGTGCATATGCTTAAAGATGAAGAGTTGTAGAACACATGGAAATAAAAAAATTGTCGACTGGTGGGCGGAAAATTTTAATTTTGCATGCATGAAAATAGTGGAAATTTGCGAAACGGAAAGGAGCTGGCCCACCCGGAATGACATGTTCCTATTACCCGCTTCTTTTGAGTTCTGCGGTTTTAATTGAATAATTTAAAATGTTTAAAGTTTTGAAAGTTGAGGATGGTACCAGTGCACGCGTCTCGTCCGACCGCGTCCATCGGTACCAGTCGCGATATCCTGCTATGCTCGGTTCGCGAGATTAGCCCGTCCCCGTTTTCTGCTAACAAACTAACATTTGTTTACCTTCAGCTGTTATTATATAGATAATTTATAATTTTTAAAAAATTGCTTTCTGCGTATGCTCTGTGAGATTTTTAAATCTGTCTTTAGATACTCACTAAGTACGAGGCCGCTTAAACACATTAATTTGCTTCTGCTCATTATTATAAATTTCCACCTTTTTAAATTTATATGTGTTGAGTATAATTTGTGTATTAGTACATTTATTTACTATCTAGCCGTCACGTTTTGACGGGTACCAACTTGTGTATTTTAAATTACGTATGAAAGAAAAATATCTGTGTGTGCATATACAAAAAAATGGTTTGCAACTCAACTTACAACCAACTCAGACTTACGACCAATGTCTTTGTCGTAAGTCTAGGTATAACTATACTGAAGAATGAAACATTGTTGGTGATGTTGTATCCAAAATACATGGGTCTGGAAAATTGGACGTTTCAGGTTTGGAGAGGAAAGTTTCATAAAATATTAACTTGCCTGTGTGTTTGGGCCTAAAGCTACTTCAGTCTTTCTTGGCCACTGAGAAAAGACCCATTTTCCTTGTAATACATTTCAGTATAAAAATTTTATTAAACTTTTTTTTTTAACTATCCAAATTAAAGGGGGCACAGTACCTTGAAGCTCGACGAATTGAATATAAATATGGTCTAATTCTAACCACAAAAACTCAAATAATATTAGAAACAGAAATTTTCTCTCTTTATGCATATAAAGTACATATCTTTACATATCTTACATACAAAAATGGAAATTATAAATCTATAAATAATTTTTCAATTAGCAGTTTAGAATTTTATATGATTAACTGCTAATTTGAGTTTGGTTGCATAATTACTTTTATACTATCAATAGGAAACTGGTAAAACTACACTCATATGTATATTTCATGGTACTCTACAATTTAAAACCAGAAAAATGTACAATTCTGAAAAAACAATTATAAGGGAAAATTATGCAAATGAAAATGATAATTTTTGAATTTTTCCAATTTTATGCTCAATTTTTATTTTGAATAATATGTATTACAATTTTTTGGGTTTTACATTACAGGTAAATATATTACAAGTGTATTATGACCGTTAATTATTTTCAGTAAGCATATATCTCAATTAAATGATGCGCGCAGCACTTCATGATTTTTAATCACCAGGTAATTATATAAAATTCTAAACTGCTAATTTGAAAATTATTTATAGATTTATACTTTCCATTTTTATATGTGACATATTTTATGATATGTACTATATGTGTATAAAGAAAGAAAATTTCTTTTTCTAATATTATTGGAGGTTCTTTTGGTTTGAATTAGACCTTATCTATAGTCATTTCCTCGAGCTTCTAAGTCCTGTGCTCACACAGAATATCCCAGAACCTTGTTGAATAGTTTTAAAAACCGTGAGCATTTTAAATAGTCTCAAATCGAGTGGGGATTATAGAAATTAAAATTAAGTTGTAACATTGAGTTCTACAAACTACTACCATAAAATTTGCATATTTCCCTTATTTGACAGGCCCTTTTCCTGAGAGGACAAACTGTATATTAATGCAATTATATAAATATAACTGTGGGGATAAATGGCTTCAGGAATATAACAAGATTGTGATGATATGAGTAGAAGCATTATTATAGCCCTATTCCTAACACAGGCCACTGCTGACACTAATCACTTGATAAATGTCAGTAGTGTATTCACTTGACAGCGGAGCCTAATCACTTGATTATGTTAATAATGATGTCACTGATATGCTTACAAATCTACACAGCATGAGTAAGTTCGAAATTTGTAAATCAATAAAACCTTCAAATTGCAGAAAAGGGTAGAAGTAAATAAATTATATACACTAATAACATACACTTATAACGCATATCATTAATTTAACGAGCGTAATAAACAAAAATAATTTAGAGAAAGAGTAATCAAAAATCATCAGTGAAAAGATAAGTGCTTACAGAAAAATAATACCTAAGTGCCTCATGGTAAACTATCGAAGCTTCGAAATAGCATGCTCTAAGCCTCTGTTAAAACACTTATTTGATATATGTTAAGGTTAACAGGAAGTAACAAAGAAACAACAAGACACGGGCCTGAAGTAGCCTATCAGTAACGCCTCGGGTTTCCGTATTGAGCGTGACTCGATCGAATCTGGACAAGCGCCGTTAAATACCCTCTTGTCTAGGTCGGCCATGGACACGTTAAATACATAGTCGGAAAAGTATTTCTATGAGATCAGTGGGTGGGGAAGGTACGACCCCCCCCAGATATATCCCTGGAGGTGCCCGGTAAAAATCGTGGTAAAACTTAGCCAAGTCGGACTCTAACCCTTGTGGTGCTCTTATAAACCGGCGCTGCACTACTCAGACCGAAGTGGGCCTGATCTGGAACTTCCGGCCAGGCATCAAAAGGAATAACATCAACAAAAGACACGTGCACAATGGACTTTCCTAAAACTACTTCTATTCCCTATAATATTATGCTTAGGGAAAGGGAGTCCCTATCGAGAATTCTAAGACAGACCCTTTTTTTATGTGAGAGGAACTGACATAGAAAACTACTGTAAATAATTCAAATGATAGAGAAAATTGCACTTATTGTGCCAGATTACATTTGTGTGCGGGAATCGCAAAAAAAAACTTGATACTTGGGTACACACGTTAAAAGCTCGTAGGGGGTATACATTATTATACTTATGTTGTTATGGGGATGCTTTGTTAAAAAGTCGCTAGTTTTTTGGAAAACACTGCCAATGTTTTGCTACTCAGAGGTTACACAGCTCCTTGGTAAAAAAATATTCGTATTTTACTCTCTTTCAACTTATATATAAAAAAGATAATGAAAGTTTAATATTCATTCAGGAAGAGATTTATTACAACCACTAAAAAAGAATACAGCACTTTCCTTAAAAAAGAGTGCTTGCGGGAAAGCGAAATACCAAATATGGGTCCTCCCACGACACAGATGTTTGTCTTTAGTAATTGATTACAATAGAAGAAAATATATATATTTATATTATAAAAGTTATTACACTATGAAAATTCTTTTGATAAATTAAAAGAATTAATTAAAAGAATTAAATACTTTTAAAAATGCTTAAAAAACTTTTATGTTAAATATTCTTTTGAAAAAAATACGAAAACTAAGTTTCCCTACTATATTTTATGAATGAGCTTTTTTTGAACATCGTTCGATCAAAATGAAAAATTTTCAAGGCATTTTTCCATGGACCGTAAATTTTTTGAGTTCTAATTTGAGACAGGAAATGGTCTGTTATACTTTGAGAAATAGCTGAAGCATTTAGTCAATATTCTCATGTGTTTTCAAGTATGTGCAGTGACTAAGATTTATTATGAAGTTCTTATTTACAACGAATTTCAAAATTCAATTTAACTAAAACAGGTTGAAAGACATTTTACAAATTTTACAACGTCTAAAATCAGTTGTTCTTTTTGACTGTTTGGCTATAGTTAAAGTAAAAACCTGAGCCAATCTAGAAATTATTTTAACTGAGCGATACCATTAAAAGTCAATATTTGACAGTAAAAAAACAAACTTTATTGTCCAGTGTTGCTTCACTAATGAAAACACTCCGAAAAGGATTTATTAGGGGAACAATACTCGCTTTTAAGCAACACTATAAAACTTTCCAAATGCCATCACAAGGCCTACTGTTAGCGTTATAACGATGACAGCAGCTTATCTATTTCTTCCAAATTACTTTCAATATTCCGAGAGGAAGAAATTCCATGCATTTAGTTTGCTGGCTGGTAAAAAAACATTGATATTTCGTTTATCATGGTTGGTTGGAGGTTTTAAGCTCATTGTCTCTTACACGAGGTCTCAATAGTAATACTGATACAGATTAACGATATTACTTGTTATCAATGATTGATATGTTTTTCCAATATATTCAAGAAATTTCAATAGAATCTGAATTATATATATATATATATATATATATATATATATATATATATATATATAAACACTTAACATCATACAATGAAAAATTTCACATTTAATAGCTATTATATTTCTTTACTTAGTTACATAAACCATATATTAGTTTTAACTAAGTACAGAATTAAGGGGGTCTGGGACGCATGTTAAAAAAAATTATTTATTGAGTTAACATTTTGAATTTTTTTGTGATGGTTAACCATGTAATTTGTAAACAAAATCACATCATCAAAACTTCTCATAAATTTTTCAAAAAATTTTGAAATTTAATTTTTTTTTTAAAGTGAGGTATTTTAAATTGCTAGAATTCGAAATATTATCTGTGGAATATCCGAATTTTTTCTTTTAATTAAACAGAAATATATAAGTTTTATTTTTTGGTTCAGCGTTTTTTCCAGTATTAATATTTTAAAAAATTTAAAATATTTATAGAAAAATTAATCAAAAAAAATTATGTAATTTATTTTTAAAAATCATATTTTCAACAGTAAATAATTTTTTTTTCAAATATACCGGATACAAAATTAAGGTAAAATTATTTTAAAAAGACATTTTCCAAATTTAAACCATTTATCTTTAACGGTTCTTGGCTCATAACAATTTAAAGACGAGAAATGGCGAATAAAACCATCAATCAGAAAAACGTATTTACATGTTTAAACAATGATTGTCTGCTATTAGAATGTTGCAAAAAAATTAATATCTCCTGTTCTAATTAAGATAGAAACATAATTTTAAAGTCATTTTAAGAGGAAAAGAACACGCAGTTTTTAATACAACATTTTCCCCCAAAATTTTAAGAATTTTGTGTCGTGGACCCCCTTAAAAAGTAGCTGTACGTATAACAACTGTGCATTTTGATAACTAGATTTATTTACTTTGATTATAAGTCCAGAAATATAATCAATGCATGTATTCAATCTAGCCTTTTAAAGATCTAGGAAATATAAAATACTTTCCCTTTTATATTGATTAAAAGTAACATGAAATGTTCGAAGTTACCATTGATTTGATAACACGTTTTATTTCATCTTCCCAGATGTTAGCCTCTTTAAAATTCTATCTACTTAAACCTAGACATTGATCCGATCATGCTTATATAAATCATAAAATACTTACCATAGGTCAAAGCAATTCCACGGGAATTTATTACTTTCCCATTTTAGGAAAAACACATTTATTTCATCCCAATAATTTACCAAATACCATTCAATGAATGTGTTTAATGGAATTATTTTGGTCTTCTAACTGAAAAAGAACAGAACTCATAAGTTATTTTTCAAATGAAGGTGGCAGCCAATGGGCAACACCGATGCTCTCCATTTTTCATGACTTCCCTGTTATCGGCAAGTCATTACTTCCAGCAGACATTGTTGTTCACTTACGGTCCCACGGAAGAACGTTATAGAAATTTCTAGCTGCAGTACAGAAACTGATGAAAAATATTGGACCCATTTCTTAACATTTTTCTTAAAATATAGGGTTAAGTTCTGGTTTTTGGGAAATAGGAAATCAGTATCCTGATATAAATGAATGCTACACATTAATAAAAATCGACTATATCTCATGGGAAGGATTATGCATTAAAAGCGAGAAATTAATTTTTTGGGGGGTATGATATAATTGATATTTGCTATTGGAAAATATATTTTTATTTTATCAAAATATAGTCATTTTAAGGATAATTTTAAATTTATTTATGCGAGTAAAGGTTACATAGCTAAAGTATTTATCGAAAAAGGCATTCATGGTAAATAATTATAGCCTTTAAACTACAAATATATAGCAATGTACGATTTCTCATAAAAATATATATAATTTCATCGTAAGTTCGACATTAGTTTAGTTTTCTTGTACATGGACATTTTTACAATCGTTTAGTCAACAGTAACTTATTTACAATATGTAAAAATTTCACTTTTAATATTAAAAAATAAATGTGACAGACAAAATATTTATTAATTTTTTTACGAATCTTACAGTCAAAACTGTATTAAAAGAAAACATATCAGGCAGTAGATGGCAGGAGCAAACGTTTTAAATAATTTTATGGTTGATCTACCCAATCAACCTATTATTTCAAAAAAAAGTTTTTCAATGAAAATAAAAGATAAAGTTTAAAATATTACGGTTTTCTCTGAGTTTATTATCTGATTGTAAGTAAATGGTTGATGGCAGATGACTTACAACCATGTTGGTACAATGTTCCCATGTAATTTATTTTGTTTTCTAAACTTCCTACAATATATTTAGATTTCCACGTGAGGTGAATCACTTGAGATTATTCCAACCTATTCTCTGACCCCTTTGGAACTCTCTTTTTACGACACAATACAGGCTATGTAGATGCGCTCTGTTCAATATATTCTCTCTATATAGATGCGAACTTTACAGTGTTCACAGTTATTGCATACTATATAAGATTGGGAGTATTTATAATGAACCTCTAACATAACAAAATTATATTGTTTTTGATAATACTAATTGTACTTTGGCCTGTATGAAATTCTATATACATTTACTTTTACCATTCTATTACAGATAGGTTAAGAGTAGTTAGGAAATAACTGTACTAATATAGATTATAACCGTAAGCATGTACGAAAAAATTATAGTAAATAAATCTTTGATAATGTCACTTGACCTCAAGATTTCCCGAGAAGATAAATTAGATGAGATAATTTCCATGGGAATTTGTTATTAAGACATGTTCAAAACGTACCTTACGTACTTTTACCTATGCTAATTCTTTAACAATAGTTTTAAGTTACATTTTCGCAACAAACAGTTAGATAATTAAAAAAATTAGCAATAATCATGATTTGTAATGACTGCAAACACTACTCTTAAGTATTGACTTATCCATTCAATATTTTCTCTAGAACCGATACAGCGGGCATTCGCTGCACCATTACCTCCTTAACAGCCAAGATACCTCAGTAAAAAAAGTGTTATCTAGTGATTCGATTTCACATCGATTAATGTAGATGTCAAAAAATTAAGTGTTTTAATATTTCATTTATTTTGTCTGTAAGAGAAAATGGTCTAATGAATTACATGACACCGAGTATTTTCGTTAAATCAATCAACATGATATATATGTCAGAATTCTATCTCTACCCTAAAACGTCTCTAAAGGGGTCAGTAATGGTTCCGGAAATAACTGGACGTTTTCAGGGGTGGCTTTCTAAAAGAGGTTTCTTTCATAACATTGCCTCTATGGAGTCTTTAGTTCGGAATCGGTTCTGAACAAAGTATGTCCGTTTTATGAGTTGGCCGTAGAAAAAGGATGGTCACCTAAAGAAGTCTCACTCTATATTTTGTATTGCCCCATATATTAGTCAATTACCACTTATGTACCAAAAAGTTGAACGTAGCTTTCTCAACCAACCGAACTCCCAACCCATAAATTAGACAAAACATATTACAGTTCGAACATCAATTCTTATTTGATATTAACATTGAATTTTTTTATGGTAGACGAACTGATTATAACTTTAGTGACTTCACAAGTAAATTAGTTTGTAATGCTTATAAAAAACAATAGTTTATGTGTTGTAAAATAGTTTAACTGAAAATTACATTCTACGATATAACCTTTAGTAATAAAAATTTATTTGAACTCCAACTGCGATATACACTCGGCCCTCGTCTTGTAAGAGATATCCGTTTAAGTGGATAAACATTGAATCCGCTAAATATCTCATAATTACATTTAAGAAACAAAAGAGATAAAATTCAAAGAACTTTATGATGCGACACAATATGTTTTACAAATTCGAAGTTAATAACATCGGTATCTTATGCTATCACGCTTATATAAAATATGTGAGAAGGAATACATTATATTTAGTGCTTGCTTTAATTGCTTGCATAATTTTGGACGCCAACATAGTTCCTTTACTAAGGGCGGAGACTCTGGATCATTTCGTTTGACACAATGCGGGTGTTAACACACTGTCTAGGGGAACATTTTGAATGTGGGCTTCATCCCGCTTTCTCCAATGTCCCTATGTCTCTGACATGTACTGTGTATATAACGTGATTCACTGGTGAGTACAACAAGATCACACTGATTCTTAGTATCCAAAGTATGAAGAATCAGTGTATTCATAGAATTAGTGTCATCAAATAAGGAACAAATCTAACATAATATATTTTATGGCTGGAGATGTAGGTGTTGTTGTGTCTATAGGCAATGTCCCAATCGAATAATTACCAGAAACATTATTTTAAATATAAACAGGGAAAGCAACAGGAATTTCTACAAGGCCGTAGTGGGAAGGGGTTGCAGAAACGGTAGCACCAAAGGGCAAACGTTTCTCAGAATCACTAGGGGGAGAAGGTTTATGATCATGACCCCAAGCAAATGGACATACAGATGGTGGAAAAAATAATACAAACACCTGTGAAATAATGGAAAATCTTTATTAATAGGGGATTGGACCACCCTTTGACTGAAGTACAGATTTAATGAGACGTGGGATAGATGCATAAAGGTCATGGACAATGTTTAAAGGAATATTAAGCCATTCCTCCTGCAGAGCGGTCTCTAATTCCGAAAGTCCGGATGGAGGTGGAAATCGGGAACGAAGTTTGGACTCCAAATATTGCCATAAATGTTCAATAATATTCAAGTCCGGAGACTGAGGGGGCCGGGTTAGATGTTCAACTGCATCAACATGCTCTTCGAACCATTCTTGAACACACCTAGCAGTGTGGATAGGGGCGTTGTCGTCTTGAAAAAGCGGTCGCTCTCCAGGGAATACAGTCTGGACAAAAGGATGGACGTGATTCCCTAGAACGCTTAGATAGTGATTGGATTTGATCCTCCCATGCATAATAACAAGTGACCCAAGACCGCACCAAGATATCGCCCCATACTATAATGGAGCCACCCCCATGCTTCACAGTCGGCAAGAGACATTCAGGATCAAATGTTTCTTTGGGCGTTCTCCAGACATAAACGCGTCCGGTCGTCTGAAATAGGGTGAATGACGATTCATTTGACCATATTACCTGTTGCCACTGCTATGGGGACCAGCCTTTGTGATCTCTGCACCATTGCCGTCGCTTGAAAGCATTAG
Source organism: Dolomedes plantarius (assembly GCA_907164885.2). NCBI lineage: Eukaryota > Metazoa > Arthropoda > Arachnida > Araneae > Dolomedidae > Dolomedes > Dolomedes plantarius. Next base: position 91,292,281 of record OU015500.1, on the reverse strand, counting down.
TTGCTGTCACCAAGGGATTACGAATTGTCACTCTGCCATAAATGTTCGCAACGTGAAGTTCCCTTTTGACAGTTTTAGTTGAAACGGCGTCCTGGAGATGACTGTTCATTTCGGATGTTATCTCGGATAACAATTGCTTGTGCTTTCGGGCTATTATGCGCTTCAAGACCCTTCTATCCCTATCAGCAAGCTTGGACTTTAGGCCACTGTTGTGCTTTGAAGACGTCGTCCTACCCTCTTTCGTGTACGCTGTCATAACGGCTGATACCGTACTCCTTGCAAACCCCAAAAGGTTTGCTGTTTCCGTAACTGATGCTCCACTTAAACGCGCTCCAACTATCATTCCTCTTTGGAACTCTGACAGGTCTGATATTTCAACTTATCACAGAAAGTTCGATAGAAGCATGCAACGTAGGAGACTGCTGTTGAGAGACTGATACCTTCGTCTTCACGCTCACTAGGTGGCAGACTTCTCTTGCAGGTGTCGCGGTTGTACTGCAGGTGTGAAAAACGTCATACTTTTTCACAGGTGTTCGTATTCTTTTGTACTCCATCTGTATACGACATCGAAGAATGTAACATCTGATTTTTGTGTAAATGGCAGGAAAACAAAACAGAGAAGACGTAACAGACGCACATCACGCACGCCTGTGGCACCACTTCAAAGCCCTATTTAAGGCTTGGAGATTTTGACGATTTCAAGTTCGGAAATTGTGCTTTTCTTGTGGTTTTTTCAAAAAAACGATCAATTATGCCTCGTCGAAAACAGCGATCATCTTTTGATCAAGAACCCGAATTCGACAGAGGAAGGACAGTCTCCTACCGAGATTGTGGATTATCTTTCAGGTAAATCGGTAGTCGTGTTGGACGAAACCAAACAACTGTAATGCGGATATGTGATCATTGAATGCAGGAGGGTACGACGGACCGGCGTGTTCGATCGCATCAACCTCAGCGCACCACTTCACGTGATGAAAGGTAAATTGTGAGCATGGCAGTGACGGATCGCTCAGTCACATCACGAACCATAGCACAGCACATTGCAGTCTGTAACGCATCATCCAGTGTCTGCGCGTACCATTCGACGCCGTTGACAGCAGAGTGGTCTGTCCGCAAGACGTCCATTGTTTTGTCTACCCTTGACAGAGAACCACAGACGTCTCCGCCGCCAATGGTGCGATGACAGAAGGATGTGAACAACAGAATGGAATGAAATTGTCTTTACTGACGAGTCACGCTTCTGTCTGCAACACCACGATGCTCGCATTCGAGTCTGGAGACACCGTGAAGAGAGGATGCTGAACAGCTGCGTTATGCACCGCCACACTGGTCCTGCACCGGATATTATAGTATGGGGGCTATTGGATATCACTCTCGCACACATCTAGTACGCATTGCCGGTACTTTAAACAGCCAGCGCTACATCTCCGAGGTGTTGGAGCCAGTTGTCCTTCCTTACCTTCAGGGCTTGCCAACAGCCATATTTCAACAGGATAATGCGCGACCACACGTGGCAAACATTGTCCAATGGTTCTTCGTCAATCGCCAGATTGAATTGCTTCCCTGGCCGCCTCGCTCTCCGGATCTTTCGCCGATAGAAAACACGTGGTCCATGGTTGCTCTACGATTGACCCAGATTCCATCCCCAGCTGCCACAGCAGATCAACTTTGGCAACGTGTGGAAGCTGCTTGGTCTGCTGTACCCCAAGAACTCATCCAAAGTCTCTTTGAATCAATGCCGAGGCGTGTGGCAGCGGTGATCTCCAACAATGGCGGCTACTCTGGCTACTGATTTTGGCAGGAACCACACTTCACAGAAGTCTATAAATTTAATCATTTGATACTTGGTCAATATGTTATCTACAAAATAAATTTTGTTGTCATATCTCTTGTCTTTCTTGGTGTTGCAATTTGGGTGGCCAGCAGTGTATATATGACAGGCGTGTGGTTTGCCTGCTCTCATATCTTAAATTGCAGTCATCGTCCGTGAATATTAGTGGCGAGGGGAATAATAATATAATAGCATCAGTCCATTGTTTGAATCAATTTCGTTTATTTTCCTTTCATGCGAACCAAAACTCCAACTCAGCGAGTTCAGCTATCGACATTTCGTTTTAACTTATAGACGCGACGAACACATGTCCGTCGGCATTGAATTCTATCCATCGCTTGAATTCTATCCGCGCATCCACTATCCCGGCAGATGCACAGAGTCCTGAATAGAATTTTCCAGAAGTTTTGTTTTCGCGCCCAATCCTGTACATTATCTAAAAAATAAATTTTCTATGCATGGAGCTTCATTTCACCGCAAATCGAAGGTCAATCTCAATACGGGGAAATAACCTACTTGTTCTATCCGCACGCGTCCTGGAATATAAAAGCTAGTGGCTTTTTCGCGCCACGAAAATGATTAATCTCCAACCCCCCTTTAAATTTAACTCAATTATTCTGTTCCCAAATAATTTATGACATATATATATATATATATATATATATATATATATATATATATATATATATATATATATATATATATATATATATATATATATATATATACAGTGGAATCTCGATCGTTCGTTTTCCGAACAATTGTTTTCCCGCATGTGTCGTTCATTTCTTCCAGTCCCAGCGATTATATTGCTTTGTTATGTTCCCGTATCTATCGTTTTTCTGCATTTATCGTTCATTTCAGTCGGTCCCTTGAAAAACGATAGATCGAGATTCCACTGTATATATATATATATATATGACAATCACAACTATTGCTTTTCCGCCTGTTCAAAAAACAAACATTAATTAATCATCGTTCTATGTTTTTATTGCAGATTTTAAGAAGTGTGAACTCATGTTAGACATATTTTCAGTTTTATAACTGGAATCATCTATAATGTATATTGACACACTTAAAATGAACGAGTGAATGGAAATGCTGTTCAATATTGAACTTTACAAAGTTTCTAGTGACATAGAGCGTACAGGTTTATTTTTGGCTGATTTAACGGATTTGGATTAATACCTTTCGTGTCTTTCATATAAGAAAGGCCCATATAAGAAGAGCCTACATTCCGAGTTTCCTTTACTCTACCTAGACCTGTGGTGTATACAGTGTGTTAAGAATTCATGTACAGTATCATCGTAGCAATATATTTAATAAAGGATATGAAACACAGTTGTACTATGCAGTACGCTTTAGTTATTTATTTTAACAGCAGCGTATTGAATTTAAAAAACAATCATTTGTTTCATGGCAAACCTGTAAAAATTAAATTATCATTAAGTTCAGCCAACCGTAATCAAAATCCGAATTCATTTTCAAAGGAAAACAACTCTTATTGTACATTTATACGGCTAATAATATTACAGGATATTCCCCCATAAAATTCCTTATAATTGTTATCATCGAGAATTCTCTAATTAGCTTGCTTACACCTCAAATTTCAGACGAACATAACAGAATTTAAAGCTTCGGAACTATCACATTTTAATTCACTAAAAGAAGAATATTCGAGCCCTACTTCAACCACTACAATAATCATAATATTCATTATCACACCGAATAACTCTCCGAAGTTCCAAATGTTTCTGCGCCAGTCATCCTGACTTGATACTAGATAGAAATTAAGCAAATTCACAGTCATTAAATATGTAAGCTTTTCCAGGTATCAGCATACAAACCTGAGATGTGCTGTCATATGGACATTAATGCAATATCTGCAGATGTGGGGAAGGGCTGAAATTCGGCTCTAGACAAGAGGTTAATTACTATGCAAGATATTCCCCTCAAATCTCATTACGTGTGGCTGTGGTTATATTTTGACTTGAATGCCATGGGGAGTTCAGTATTATTTAAACTGATAATAGATTCCTAATAATCACGCTTCTTTAAAGCTTTAGATATGAGTTCTAGCCCTGAATACTTAGTAGGCACAAGTCGAATAGGTATTAAAATATTTTATATGGAAAATCCCTTTTATATTTTAACTAGCTGAATACACATGCTTCGCTACGAAGTAGATTCAAATTAAATACAATTGTCAATGTATGCAATTAATGCAAAACAAAAAATATATATATTTATAATAAATGAAACTGTCTAAGTATGCAATTAATGAAAAAAAAATATTTATAAAAAATCCTAACGGACATTTTTATAGACAAAGTAAAATATAAACAAATCAAATAAACAAAAAATAAAAAGCGAGCATAGACTGATAAAACAATTTAACCTACCCTAGCAAAGAAAACATAAAACTTTTCAATAAAGGATAGCGCAGAAGCTTCATATCCTCATAATGTAAATATACAAATATAACAAAAAATAAATAATCCAACAGAGTTAGATAAATGCAAGAAGAATATAGACAAAAAATCTCTCGTCATCAGGGAGCATTTGACAGGTCTCGTCATCAGGGAGCCAAACCAAATCAGTTACCTCAAGGGGAACTTTCTGAATAGGATGCAGGTAAGACCAAAAGACTTCCCAAGGCCCCTATTTCCCCATGGAAACACTTAGGTTTCATACCTAAATGTTAGGTTTCACACCTCGGTTACCTCTATATCTTTTTATGGTTCAGTTCCGGCACTAATACAGAATCTTGCCTCTGGTGCGTGGATGCCCTAAGTGCTTGATTTCTGTTTGCTTTTTTGTCTATATTCTTCTTGTATTTATCTAACTCTGTTGGATTATTTATTTTTAGTTATATTTTTTATAGACAAAATAATGTAGAAGAAAATATTCAAATTAAATACAACGGTCAATGTATGCAATTAATTTGTATGTTTAATATCCATAAAACATACTAATTTGAATTAAATTCTTTAAAAACTCCCATCTCAATTAGTCGAGTGGTTAAATTTTACCATTTAACGTATTTTAATATTTTTTGTCATTTTATTTCGCTATTATGCACTTGCCACAAAATTAATTTAAAGTATCACAAAAAGAAAAGAAACCACGTGATCAGGATTTAATAAATTAAATTCTAAAAATTAATCAATAAAAATTCACCAAAATTCAAAGAATGAGGGTAAAGATTCGAAAAAGATATCATTTTAAAGGCATTTTTATGATTTATTCTAATGATATAAATTTCGTAACCCTCAGATTATTATTGTAAATGCAAACTCTAAAAACTGTCAAAAAACAGCTTAAACATTAAATTAAAAAATTCTAAGAAGACTTTTTCAAAAATCTTTCTTAGTGCACCCATACACTATAAGAAGAATCGCCATGGAAAATTTCCGCCCTTTAGGTCCAGCGGTTTGGTGTCTGCGTTATATGTCAATCAATCAGTCAGTCAGTTATAGAACTGTTTTATATATATATGTATATATATTAAAGATTATGCGTCACATTAACTTATGAAATCCTTTATTTAAAAGTTCTATTGGATTTAAAAACGGATAAAAATATATATTATAAACCTTACTATCTGCCTGTAACTGCATGCCTGTTCAAAATGAAATTATTTAATTTTGGCACAATAAAGATGTCTTATAATCAGTAGACAAATGGCCTATTCATTGCTAATCTTGTCTTGATTAAGGGATTTTATTTGAAAAATCATACAGGTAAGATTTATTTACTTGGAGGGTTTAGTTAAACGAGAGCAAGAAGTTATAATCAATATATATATATAAAACAGTTCCGTAACTGGCTGACAGATTGATTGACTGACTGACTAACTGACTGACGTATAACGCACAGACCAAACCTCTGGACCTAAAGGGCGGAAATTTCGCATCGCGATTCTTCTTATAGTGTAGGAAGTGTAAGGTATACACAAGATTCGATTCACAAGAATCGAACTTTTGAGTGAATTAAAGAAGCTGCTTTAGATATGCTAATTTTGGCATACGCGCTTAGTAAAAATACCACGCAGCGTCATTAATGAAAAAAAGGAGTTGTTGTTAAGGTTGAAAAGGTGTTATCCTGCGCTAGTGCTTTACGGGCCAGAAGTTTACGTGGCAGTACTGCTGGTTTGACTTACTGTTCGTGAGTATAAAAATATATTGTCCTTAAAAGCTGTATTTACATTCCGTACAAGTAGTACGCATGCTTATTGCTGTAAAAGCCAATTATATGTGCAATGAATCCAATAAACATTGTTTCATGTATAAATTGTGTTTGTATATAATTCAAATAGAGTGCCACTTCAAATTATATACACCCAAGTCTGGGTAGAAGTGAGCATAGATTCTCTATACTGGCGCCCGAAAAATATATATACCCTGGTAGTTAGCGTTAATTTTGTAACGAAGAACATAATTGAAATTAAAAACTGTGTACTGTGTACGTATATTGATAAAATTGTTGCAAGTACTTATATACTATTTAAAAAATGAGTGTTGTAGAACAAAATCCTGCTGGAAATTTTCCTCGGGTAATTATGGTTCAGCATTTTGCGCCATTCGAAGCCACCTTCAATGGCGGCCCCTCAAGCCAATTCCTAAAGAAAATTGAGCATTACTTTCAGCAACAATGCACCCCAGAGGGGGATAAACTTAAAATTGCTCTAGCCGCTTTAAGAGGTAGTGCATATCAGTGGTACACGTGTATGAAAAGCAGTAATCTGATTTTTGACTATTCGTCATTCAAGCAACAGTTTCTTAGTGTTTTTCCAAAGACCTTTATTCAAAGTGAAATTGAAGCGGAAATTTATTCGCTAAGGCAACGTGAAGGTCAGTCTGCATTAGATTTTGCTATGGAAAAGATTTCCAAGTGTGAGGAATATTTAGAGGGAATGACGGAAGCGATAATCTTAAAAATAGTTATCCAACGTTTGAAGCCAAGTGTTCAAGATTTTTTAGATAATCAAACAATTACAAGCAAGGTTACCCTCCTTCAAGCTTTAGCTAAATATGACAATAGACATTTCTTCGCTACCCCTCACCGTCATTCAGGTACGAGAGATTTTATACACCCCAGCCAAAATTTTTCTCGAGTTTCAAACCAGCAGCGCAAGCAGTACCGCAGGCAAAATAATAGAAGCGCACGGCGTGATAATGAAATTAGTGCACTTAAAGAAAATATGGAAGCACCTTACTTGCACTGGCAAGTTGATTCACATGATATGGTTCAACCTGTTGAAACTGTGTGGTCAAATGTATTATTTTGTCCGAGCAGTAATCATTATTTTGAGAATAGTGAAAGTCAGGGTATTTTTGTGGCTTATAAAGAAAGTGAGTCTAGCTGGAATAATGCGGTAATTCCAGTACAAATTTCTGAAAATAGGGCCGATACTAATGCTAGTGGTTTAGAAAATAAATCATCGGACACTTCTATTAATGCTATACCTGATATTATTGATGCTATACCTGATATTTTAGATGATATTCACACATCTGTTAATGAAGGAAATTTAGTAGATGACGAAGTATGCGTTACGGAAGTTAGTGAATACTTATTAGTTGACGACAATAAAAATTCTTTAAACGATAGTAGGAACTTGCTAGGTGATGATATTATTTCAAGTTTCCAGCCGAATGGGGATTGTGTAGGCCTGGTTGATAATATGGTTTTAAATAAAGTACATGAAAACCAGACTGAGAATCAGGATGAAAAGTTGACACAGAGTTATACTGTAGGTAGTTTAGCTGATGCTTCGGAAGTTATAGAGAAAGTTTGCAATAAAACGCACGAGTACGAAAAGCTTAATCTTCCTAAAACTGAAGCAGTGTTAAAGAATTTAAATGATAACGATTCTGATGTCGCAAGTTTCAAAGAAACTTTTTTGTCAAAAGAGGATAAAACTAAAGTTAAGGGGGATAAAAAACGTGAAAAAGCGCCTTCAGGTTCCAGCATTAAAACTGCAAATACTGAAGTAATTAAGGCGGTAAACAAGAAGTCGTATAAGCACAAATACGAAAAGCAGAGTCAGGTTGTTGAAAAACATGACACAAGCAGCGAGATAAAGCCAGTTACTAAACACGTTGGTGCGGCGTATAAGTTTCAAAAAATAGAATCTGCATTAAAATCTAATGTCTATACTCTAAAAGGTACGGAGAAAAGTAAAGTGTGCACTACAAAACCTCCATCTAAGGATGAACGTGGCACACATAAGGTACACAAGGTTATAAAAAGGAAGAATGACAATTTTAAAGCTCCTTTGCATAAGTACAGGGAACGCAAGATATCAGCCGCCCAGCAAGGTTGGCCTCCTCCCAAGAGACCTCCTGTCCATCGTCAAGCCGGACCAGCGCCTCAGGACCTACGACCTGCTGCACGAAGGATGCCCACACGGTCAACGAACCCCTTTACTAGGACTGCGACCATCAAGAGAGGTTCCACGGATTGGACAAACTGGTGCAGTGAAGTTGCTGCATTCATGAGGAACAAGTCTTGTATCAACTTTCTTATTCTAACTCCCACCCTTTAATAAAACCGAACCAAATTGGTTTGAAGTTCCCCATTGTATATACTGTGTAAACATTTTGAGGGGAAGGAGTGAGCCACTGAAAAAAAAACGGCATACTATTGTTTTATAAATTTTTGAAGGGGACATGTAGTGAAAAAAAAATACATACTAACTACAGATAACAAACAACTAACATACTAACTTCACAAATCATAACACATGTACATTATAAATTGGGGGAGAGCAGATACAGTCAAGAAATGTCATGCTGTGCAATTGTGTTGTCACTTTTAATTAAAATAGATATTTTAGGGCGCAGTTGGCCAGCCCAGTATCCGCAACTCTGCAAATCCACTGTGTAATGGTGTCACCTGGACCCTTCGGGGTTAGTTTTGTAAAATGGTAGTGGCGTTTTTCCCCCACACAACGTGTGGAAGGTTTTTTGGCTTTGCCACCCATTATGTAAAAAGTCAGACCAGCACGCGTTTTCAATTAGTTAACTGAAGCCGTTCAGACCTCAGTTACCTAATTTTTTTTTCGAGGGAGGCCAGTGTAAGGTATACACAAGATTCGATTCACAAGAATCGAACTTTTGAGTGAATTAAAGAAGCTGCTTTAGATATGCTAATTTTGGCATACGCGCTTAGTAAAAATACCACGCAGCGTCATTAATGAAAAAAAGGAGTTGTTGTTAAGGTTGAAAAGGTGTTATCCTGCGCTAGTGCTTTACGGGCCAGAAGTTTACGTGGCAGTACTGCTGGTTTGACTTACTGTTCGTGAGTATAAAAATATATTGTCCTTAAAAGCTGTATTTACATTCCGTACAAGTAGTACGCATGCTTATTGCTGTAAAAGCCAATTATATGTGCAATGAATCCAATAAACATTGTTTCATGTATAAATTGTGTTTGTATATAATTCAAATAGAGTGCCACTTCAAATTATATACACCCAAGTCTGGGTAGAAGTGAGCATAGATTCTCTATAGAAGGCACTAAAAAATATTTTTGAAAAAGTCTTAGATTTTTTAAATAAAATTTTTAAGCTGTTTTTGTAACTTTTTTTAAAGTTTGCATTTAAAATAGCAAACTGAGGGTTATAAAATTTATATAACGAGTAAGATCATAAAAATTACTTTAACATGAAATCTTTTTCGAATATTTGCCTCTATTTTCTGATTTTTAGGGAATTTTTAAAGATTAATTTTTAGAATTAAATTTATTAAATGCTGATCATGGGGTATCTTTACTTTTTGTGATACTTTAAACTAATTTTGCGTCACGTGCATAACAACAAAATAAAGTGACAAAAAAAAACTTTTTTTCTTTCTAATGCGGCAGACGATTGGACATTATCCAAAAAAACATTAAAATACAGTAAAAGAAATGTTCCTCAAACTGTACTATACTCTTTAGTATGTTCTATTAGATTTAATTTGAATATTTTGTTCTACATTATTTTGTCTATAAAAATATCCGTTATGATTTTTTTATAGATGTATTATTTTTTGTTTGTTTTTTTCCCATTAATCGCATACATTTATCGTTGTATTTAATTTGAATGTATTCCGTAGCGAAGTACGGGTATTCATCTAGTATATGTATAATATATCTTTTAAATAAAATCCTGTAAACTAACTAGTACCATTTTCTTATTAGAAAAGATAAAACATTCATTTGCAGTATGTACTTCAAAATAAGTACCCACAAAAGAAATATAATTTTTATAGGTTGAAAGAATCTCCAAATAAATTTCTTAGTATATTTTAAAAGATATATAGAATCTCCTTAAAAAAACTTGCATTGATAGAAATAAAAGTCAAATAAAATGCTGAATATACTTTTTTAAAGAAATACACTATGAATGGAAAATCAGTATATTTTAGAAGAAAATAAATTGAATTTCTTTATACAATTTCAAATAAAATCCATTTTCACTTACTTATAGCATTCAGTTATATATAAAGAGAAAATCGAAATCGCTTTTTTTCATAATCTATTACTGTTATATAGTGTTTACACACCGAAACTTTTTCAAATATAATCCGTTATATTACTAGCACTAAATAAATAGCTTTCGAAATATATTTTATCATTTTATCCACATGTCTGTTAGGAAAGAAAAAAGTTATTGTGTTTTTAGATAACGAATTAATAGTTTTTGTTTTTTGGTTATTGTATGTTTAAAATCCAGTTTGCTCTTAAATTAATATGCAATCATTTAAAACGAATACATTTTCTATTTGAATTGAGTAATGAAGTACATTTCTCGCATATCTTCAACAGGAGTTAAATGAGTAAGAAATTTGGAAATCGCACGTACACCTCAATGTATAAGTTCTCACCAGTCGGAACTTTTTCTTATATACTGGATATAAACGTATTAATTTTGCTATCATAAATTAAGGTAGATTTTTACTTTAGACTTTAACATTTATTAAGCACTATTTACATTTGAAATGCAGTATTTCACGATAAATATACTTTAACATGTGTATAGAATATACATGTTTGGGATAAAACCTTTTGAGTTATTTTATATATTTTTTAGTGGGAGGGAGGGAATTTACGAGACGTAAAGTAAGAAAACTGGCCCCATAAGTTCAGAATATTCAAATTTTTCCAGCAACTGAACTACATTTTCATTAAAGTTAAAAATTTGAACGGTAATAGATCATACAATTTTTTTAAAGTCCCCCTTAAAATATTGTTATATATATATATACAAACACAGAAGGTTGTTCGCACTTTATGGAAACAAATTTGATAGTTAAGTTTTATGTATGAATGCTGTATTTTTGCGGCGATTTGCTTCTATCTGATCGCCATGGTTGTTTACATTAGCTCTAGCTCGAATTTTCCATGCAAGTAAACTTTTTCTTAGTACTGTCATATCAATTTGACCCCATTCCTCTTGGACCGTTTTCCAAAGTCCGTTCAGTGTTCTTGGATGCCATTTTCCTAAGGCTTGTTTTAATAAACCGAAAGCACAAAAGTTCACTGGAGAAGCGTCAGGTGATTTTGTAGGTGTTTCACTAAATGGGATACACTTATTCCTGTTTTGTCCTTTCTTTGCTAAATAAGCGGCAATTGATTTAGACGTGTGACTAGTGGTCTTGTCCATAGGAAGCTCAACTTCATCAATGTCCTTTCCGTATAAGGCTAGAATTTCTTCTTCAAAGTTTGGTTCTAAAATATTCTGCTGATAGTAGAGTGAATTAATGTTGGCTTTACTTGAGACTTTTTTAATTTTTAATTTGTCGTTCTAATAAAATCCTGCAAATATCATAAATGACTTCGTGAACTTTTCAGTACACTGACGAAGCCATTTCGTACGGGCATTTCCATCAATTGAGCAATAGAAAATTTATCGTTTTTTATAACAGTCACTTAAATACACCCATGCCGCATCGAGTTTTACCAAAAATTTCCGTTTTTCAGCGTCTAGGTGTTTTTCATATAATTTTCTACAATTTGTTTTTCCTTGAACAATATGCTTTAGAAAAAGCAGATGAACTTTAGGTTTAAACATCTTTTTTAACTTCAAATCTTTATGAACCATTTTACTTACAGTGTCAGAAGACATTCCTAGTTTCGATTCAATGGATCTTCAGTCGGTGGTTTTTATTTTAGTATCAGACTTCACTTTCTTAATATTCACCTGAGTTTGAACAGTCTTAGGATAAGGTCTTGAGGTTATGTTTTCATTTTTTACTTTCAGTTAGCCTTTTTTTCCTTTTCAAGTTTAATATATTATAAATTCCTTTTTTTTTTTTTTTTGAATTGCCATACCCGCGATCTTTACACCGCTTTATAATTTGTTGATTCGAATATTTCTCCTCGGAAAGTGCAGTTATGTAACCTTCAAGTCATTTATCAATTTTAGGAGTCATTTTCAAAATAAATCTTTTATTTTACATTCCAATGAAATCAAAACAGTAGCAGACGATTATTCTGAAGTTGCGAAATTTTTTTCTCAAAATGAAAACGTCAAAAATAAATTTCAAAATTGTTTCCATAAAGTGCGAACGACCATCTGCATATATATATATATATATATATATATATATATATATATATATATATATATATATATATATCAGGGTCGGCAACCTTTTAGCTGTGGTGTGCCAAGCCACTCTACCATTTGATTCAGGGTGCTGCCTTAATTCTTGCTACCAGAAAGTAATAGTAGGTATATATGTTCATCAAATTATATAATGGAGTTGTAGAGGAGAAGAATCTGATAACAAATTTATCCTTTAAACATATTTATTAAAATGATAAACAGTAGAAAATTCCAACACAAATTAAAATTGTTTAATGTGAATCTTGTCCCTGCACCGCTTTACTTAATATTTCAATATCAGGGGTATAATTTGTCACTTTTAATTTCATACAAGATTCTGAATGTTCAGTTGTTAAACAACTTCCTTGTGGACTCAAAATATGTTTCATGTGAGAAAAAATTTGTTCACACAGATATGTAGAACCCAGCAGCGTACACAGAAATTTTCTAAGGGGGGGGGGTTACTAAGAATGAGTAGTTTTGAGCAATCAGTGCAAAGTTTAAACCTAATTAAATAATATATGTAATCAGAACCAATGGGGGGTGAAAACCCTCCCTGACCCCTCCCCTGCGTACGCCACTGGAGAACCAAAAGCTGAAAGCAGAGCACTTGCAATTTTCTTTAAACAATTAAATCTCTCCGGCAATGACATCCAACAATGTAATATAGCAGTCGATTTTTCCTTAGAGTCATCTTCCAGATTTTTTCGTAATTCCGTAAATTTTGCTTTCCATAACTCTGAAGTTATTAGTTCGACAAGTTCCATTTCAAAATTATAAATTTCCATCCACTCAAAAATTGAAAGATCAAATGGGATCATTAGCGGATCTATTAAATCTGGTTCTATTAGGAAGGAAAACATAGGCATATGAGTTTCAAAGTCTTTGCATCCTTTGGAAAATTCCTCTTTAAGTGCTTCGAAGTAGGTTTTAAGTTTATCTTTGTCTATGGTCGATTTATTTGCAAGCGCTTTAACATTTGGGAAGTATTTGTAGGTACTAGTATTACTATCACATAAAAATATATTTAATTTTGTATCAAATCCTTTCCAATATTCAAAAAATTCGAGCACAGTTTGGCGCTTTCCTTGCATTCTTAAGTTTAGTTCATTTATATGTTTAGTTATATCACTCAGAAACATCAATTTGCATAACCATTCTTTATCGTTCAATACGGAGAAATGTTGTTCCTTCTCATTATGAAAACTTGAATGTGTTCCACACATGACACAAACTTATTCAAGACATTACCTCGACTAAGCCAACAGACATGGGGAGTCCACATATTCACTTTCCATTTCTTCTAAAAGAGATTTAAATTGCCTGTGTGTCAATGAAGAACGAGACACTTCTTGTAATCCAGAATTATGTTTTGTTGTTACATTTTCTGCCTTTGCCGTTATTCTTCTTTCAATTATTCACGCAGAAGCCGGTATTTCTCGAATTCAGGATAATATTTTTTGTTTGTTAGGTAAATTGCTGAACAACTTTTCAGCACTTTTTACAAAGATTTCCTTTATATATTCGCACCTGTAAAGGGCTTGCCTTTGGCAGCTATGCAATGAGCAATTGCGAAGCTGCATTCTGTCGCTTTAGGCTTCGTTCCAGTTATTCCACAAAAAAGTTACATGTTTCTTATAACCAGAAACAGCTCCCTTTATAGCTTCGCAATTCTCATCGTTGTTATTAAATGAAGACTGATGTTTGGTTTGGAAATATCTTTGTACACTTGACGTGCGGCATACGACGCTTTCGCGATACCACACATGCAGCACGATCCTTTTGTTGTATAAATCCATATTCATTCGTCCAAGAGTCTTGAAAACCGCGAACATCGAGTTTTTGTTTCATATTCTCTATTTGATGAAATATGGATGAATTACAACAAAAATTATACCAATAAAATACAACTCTTCACAAAAAACTTAAACAAAAAACAACTGAACTTTGTTACATACCATATAACAATATGAGAATTAGTATAAGCCATGTTACAAATTGTCCCAACGTCAAAGTAGTATTCTGTCATTACATTCGTATACCGATGCGCCGAACAGAACGCACTTGGAACGGACCCACTCAATTTACGAGGGGAGTCCGTGTGACTATACTTTTACTACTAGTGTACGTAAATGAAAATGCTGAATTTATTTCCAATGTAGAGTAGTGTAGAGTGCCATTAAGAACTCCACCGGATGCCAAGCCTGGCACGCGTGCCATAGGTGGCCCACGCCTGATATATATATATATATATATATATATATATATATATATATATATATATATATAGTATGTAAATTTTTGGCGATAAGTATTAAACTAAACAAAAACATCACAGAAGCTTATTTTCCGTTATATTTTTGTCTGTCACATTTTTTTAATTGGTTCAAAAGAACTTGTACTGAAATTCATAGGAAAAGAAATCTGTTATAGCAATGCTTCATAAAAGCACGCTATACTATTGATAATTTAAGCCTATGAAGCCAAAGCACCGAAATGACTATAATTATATCTTCATGATAAATCATTCAGCCAAGAAATCATGGAAACCGTATCGTTTCATATTTTTTAAAGTAATTAATAAAGGGGCTCATGAATGCAGCGCCGATGCTTAGCAAAATATAAAACCCATTCATATTTCGTTAACTGCCCTAAAATGAAATCTCATTATATTGGAGAATAATCAGGGGGAGTTATAACGAGCATCAGAGGCAATTTCAATGGACAGCGTAACATTGATAATTGCAAAGTAAATAAAAATGTATCGCTTCAAGCCATTAATGAGCAAAAGAAATGTACTTATGAAAGCATCATTATATCGGAAATTTCATGAAAAGTAAAGGTACGTTAAATGTACTGGTAGTAACATAAATAATTATAAAAGTAATTATAAATAATTAGTTGTTTAGAATTAAATATAAAAAAAGTGTTTAGTCTGTAGTCGTATTACAGGAAAATGCCATAAAAGAAAATTACCTGGATTTCTGTAATTATTTAGATGTCATATTCCTCTGTGTTTTTTGATTTTTATATCAAACTTCTGAGAAAATTTGTCCTCCCACTGCATCTTTCAGAATCTCTACTGGACTTCTTTATTAATTCATATTATTTATTTCAGAATACAATTTGTAAATAAATTTAACAACTATAACATTTGTTATAATTTTATACTCTAATTTATAACTACGAAACTGTTGTGATTTAGAAAAGGATATATATATATATATATATATATATATATATATATATATATATATATAATATATATATATATATATATATATATATATATATACACTTTTGCCCATTAAAAACAAATTGTAATGCTTTAATATAATTAGAAGTTAATTTTTTAGAATGCACTACGTTACGGATGTCTATCACTACACAATTAAAGTGTAGCTAAATTTAAACCAAGATATTCGTGAAAAACTCACACATTTCATGTTAAAATCTACTTTCAAATGTTGGAATTAGTAAACAAAATGTGTGTTTGCTAATAGGTGATTAGAAAGTACCAAGATGATTGTTCACCATATTTATTATGAGATTTTAGTATTCACGTGACTAATTGATACATAAGTTTAAAAGAGTCGAATTTTTTCAACTGAAGAATCGAGAATCTAAAAACTGAGGTTCACAAACATTACCTATTACTCTCTTGAACATATTATTTTTTGGTGATAATTTACCCTTCAACGGGAATAAATTTCTTCATTCCCATCGAAGGTATGTCATTTATTTATTACTCTATTTCAAATGTTGACATCTTTGAGACGGGAATTTACGCAATGATATTTGCATTCTGTGCACCTATTTGACAAATATTACAACAATATATTTTTTTACATATATTCAATATAAAAAAAATTAACTTTATTTATCAAGGCAAAATTTATCTTCTTTATAAAGATTACATAACTATTACGTTGATATGAATTAAACATTATTTTTTTAACGCGTTTTATTTAAAAGGTTTAATTTGAAGTAGAATGCTTTAATTTATCCAAGTCGAGAATATTTAATATGCTTATAAAAAAACTACTTGAAAGAATAAGTGTAAGTAATATTGAAAGTATAATTGATAAGTTTATTTATAAGTATACTTTTAAGTATACTTTTATAAGTATACTTTTAAATATACTTGAAAGTACTTAATAAACTTTACACAAATACTGGAAGTATGTGTGATAATTACGTATTTTGGCGAAATTTATAATTTCTATAGATTAATTTATTAAGTACAGAATGATTTATCTTAAACCCTCCGAATAGACTAATTAGCGTCAATATATCTAGCAAAGTCCGTTTCGCTGTAAAATATATATTTAGTAACTTCTTACTCAGCTTGGAACAAGAACATTTGTAGGTTGGCAACATAGTAAATAACATAGCAAATAACAAGTTTAATATAAATAATTATATGTGTAACGTAACACGTAAACTGCATTCATATTGTAATAAATTCATTTTTCATTGATATGTATTAAAGTTATGCATATTAAATATGCGCAAAATAATTTACTCGGCTTTTAGACAATCCAATATCAACCCAATGATCTATGCCATAGCTTATAAGTACCAAATAAATATACGGTGGAAATTCAATGCACAACAATATCCTTAACAATCAACATTCATTCGGAGTGTCGTCTGGTAATTGAAAACAGGCACAATCATTAGGAATTATAGCAATCCTACTGATCATTGGAGCCCTTCATAAATATGCATAACTATTTGACAAAGCTCTAATATGTATAGTATGCTCCCAAATTGCAATAAAATCTGAGCAAAACAAGATCATCACAATAATTAAACATAAATTTATTCTGAATTTACAAAACTGGGAAGGAAATTTTAATATGCCTACTTATTTATCCCGTTTGTACAGTGACTTACGTTCCAGCGATTTCTTGTTACGTATGGAACTGACTACTGTTGAAGAATTTTTTCTCATATTGTAGGAGAAATTTCAATCACAACATGCATCACGAATTTTTATACCAAGCATATCAAAAAGAAATTTTACGTAATAGTTGCTCCGATGTTAAATTAAGACCAATTTTCAAATCGAATAATTCAAGTACGGAGATTAAACAACAATCTGAGGATATAAAACGTATACGATCAATCTGCTCTTCAAATGTATAAAAATACCATTATCAATTATGAATGAAATGCAATGCTCTCTTTAATAATACTGATATTGAAAATTTGATTTGTGTGACTATTAGAGTCTTGCAAAACTATGAATTATATAAAAATATTTTGAACACTTCATTAGGTATGGTGCTGTGTTTAATATGTTCTCGTTATTGTGATTTACGTAAGAGCACAGCTTAACAACGCACGATATGTGGTCGTTTTTAAATTGTGTATAACTTCCACTTCCCCATTAGAAAGTAGTATGTGCAGCGGAACATGACGAGTAGTTCACTTAAACTCGGTTCGTGAGAAAATATCCGGATCAGGTAGCGGATCAAGTCAGGAAATAAGGTTTGATATTTATTATTTCCAAAAATGCCTTGAATGTTGGAATTTCTCGATTGGCGCTATTCTCTTGATAGTTGTGATCTTATTACTGTACAAAAATAAATATTTTTTTAATCTAGCGAAACTGTTGTATTGACATAGTACAACATATAAATTTAAAATTAAAGCGTGAATAATATTCGCTTGCATACTCAAAAATGCATAAGAGGTAGAAGACAGGCTATACGGTACTCGTATAGTATGAATGAATAATGGGTAGTGTTGAATAATGCAGGGGGGAATTAATGTTTATAACACTGTAGCATATACAGTATAGAACAATAGTGTACAATAGGATATTTTATAAATTTTAGCTATCTCAGAATTGCACAGTAAGCTGATAATATTTTCTGTATAAATATGAAAACTGAAGATTGAACTAATCGACGAGAGTTTAACTACGGAATGTCGCAAAGAACTGTATATTATATGTTTGAGTATGTGAGTGTTGTTCATAGATTCTGAAGCACATATTATACAGGTCGTTGCCGAATTCAACCGACAAATTCAGAGGGGTGATAGTAGGCATCAATACGAGCAATAATCACATAGGAATGTATGACCGGACACGTAAACTTGACGCTGGAGGGTGCGGTTTACTTAAGCGAACCTTATCTCTTACCAACCCCACTGGATGGCCGGAAATATCGCATTTTTCTGGAGGAGGTAGGAAACTCAAAGACAAAACAGAATCACGCAGGAATGTATGACCGGAAACGCAAACCTGGTCAACTAGAGGATAAACAAAGATGCAGAAATGTTTCCGGTCATACATTCCTATGTGATTCTGTTTTGTTTTGAGTTTTCTACCTCCTCCAGAAAAATGTGATATTTACAGCCATCCAGTGGGGTTGGTAAGAGGTATGGTCAGATTAAGTAAACAGCTCCGATTAAGTAAACCCTTCAGCGTCAGATTTGCGTTTCCGGTCATACATTCCGATGTGATTATTCTTCGTGTTGATGCCTACTGTTACCCCTCTGAATTTGACGGCCGAATTCGGCAACACCCTGCATACCTTAGATATTATCATTATTTCAACTGGGATGGATTGTTATCTTTCCTTAACTTCTCAAATAGCTTAATTGTACTCATTGTCAAGAGTAAGTCATATTTCAGATTTCATTTCTTCCAACCTAAAAAAATTGTGGTTATTTCACACATAAAAACAGTTACAAAATCAAAGAATATTTTTAAAAATTGAAATTTTATGAGCATAAGATCTGTTAAAATGTAGAAAATTACTTTTTAAACTAATGACTTTTCTACTATTTTACTGATAATTAAACAGTGATATAAAATGTGTAGATATATTAGAAACGTAAGAAATATATTAGATACGTGTTAAAAAATACTTTTTGCACACAAAAAAAGAAAAGAGAGAGAAAGAAACCGTCAACCTTTTTTTGTGAAAGATCAGCTTCAACTTTGAAAAATATACATATGTATGGTCGTTAAATCATAAAATATTTTTTTCCTTTCAAGAAAGTCATTGAAAAATTGCTTTTCTTAACGTTCTTAATCATAAAAGCAAATCCATTTTTCACCTTAAAGCATATTTTAAAAACGAAAGAAGATAAAATATACGAAACAAGCAGAGCTAATTTATGAAAGACCTTGGCGCAGATTTTATTACAGAGAAGCATGTTTAAAGTAAAAATATTTAAGTTTTGTTGTATTGGTGAAAAAACTAAATACATAAGAAAGAAGATTTTATTTGGAAAAAAAGAGCCTCAGATACCAAGCCCAATCGAAGACACTTTTTTCCTAAAACCTATATGTGTAAAATATTTTTTTTTACCTTAAACAGAATAAGAGAAGTATGACAGTTCGAGGTAAAATAAACAAAGAAAATTATAATTTATTATAATTTTATTTTTTATTTACTCTTCCATGATTTTTTTCATACGCATGATTAAAATATGCCGATAGTTATTTCAATCTTTTTTTTCAAAATATTATTTTTCAAACTTTAAATATCTTCAGTTGATTCCTAAAATTTTTTATATTAATATCCAACCACGACCCTTCATTTTAATACTATTTGATTAAAAAGTTTGATCATCTGAAGTGTTTATATAATTGTGATATATACTCGTACATAGAGTACATTATTGATGCTTACTCAATTTTTTCATATATTGCTCACAAATTCACAAATGACAGACTATATATATATATATATATATATATATATATATATATATATATATATATATATATATATATATGAATCATTCACAAGCGAAATCTGAATTTTTTTAACGACTAAAATGAAAGCATTTGATTGACTCCTAAATTTTTAAATTAATTATGAATTTTACAAATTATAGGGATTAACAGAAAAAAATAACAATTTTCGTTTGGCCCTAGACAAGTAAGTAACTTATTCCAGAAGCTGATTAAGTAAACTCCATACTCTAATGTAGTAAATCCTTGCAATAATGAAATTCCAAAGTAGAAGAAGTACTGTAAATTGTTTACTGTTGTTTCATCACAAAAACAGTATAATAAACTTGTCAGGTCTAACTCCCGCAGAAGAAAATACGTGTAAATTATTAAATACAGTGGAACCCCGATTTTACGTTTTTCATGGGACCAGCGGTAAAATCGGGGTTAAAATAAATCTAAACATATTGCTCAAAAATTGACACTTGTCGGATGAACTATTGGAAAAAATGTGTAATCTTTACTTGTTTTTTGCTTTTAGATAATTTTTTTTTGCTTTTAGATGCAAATTTACTTCTTGGTTTACATTCGAAACTAAAAATTGTTTCAGAGTTTTTATGCTTTGAATCGCTTGATCCGCTGTGGGTACTACATCCTCCGTTATTCCTTCTTCATCCTTCATCCCCACTATCATCGGAAGCGGGCATTAAATTAGATATCGGAGTCATCCACGCCTTTTTATTCGAAGTGTAATCCTTAGGTAAACTTTTCACATTACTGAAACTCTGTGGTTTCTTTGCTCTACCGATCACAAGAGACGTTAATTTCTCATTTCCGTTCAGCATTAGTACATAATAAAACAGTAGAGCGTATTTTTGAAAGCTTTCCCCCGTGGCAATTTTCTCCGTTGACCATCAGTGTTTTGTCGGGTAACAAGTTGAAAAATAGTCCCGTCTCGTCGGCGTTGACTACGTCTCTTGGGATGTACTCCTTTAATAAATTTCGCAAAGTGTTCTCTTTCCACTGCTACACAATTGCAATATGCACACCATGGGATTCACCACAGATAGATATAAAACATAAATTGTTCCTTTTTTTTTAAATCTGTCGATCCAGTCATTCTATGTAGAGATGCCCTGGAGTTTAAGCCTTTCAGCAATTTCAATCGCCTTTTCTTTAACGATTGAACCTTTTATTGAAATTTTTGATGCCCGGGCTTCCTTGAACCATTCGATTAAATTTTTTTTCAAATCATCATACGGAGATGTCTTAAGAATTTTTCGTTTCTTTGTAGATTTTCCGAGTTTTTCAGCACTCAAATCTACTGAATCTTCTCAAATCTTCTTCCTTTAAAATCGTTAACAATGTTGAATATGCAATACCCAAAGATTTAGCAAGATCAAATTTAGTACCATGAAATTCCTTAGCTTTTTCGACGATTTTGGCTAGAGAGAAACTTTTCGTGTAGACATCGTTCAGGTTAAGTGCGCTGGACAATGACAAAAATGGCTACGGTGCTCAAACGAACTCTTACAGACCAGTTGAAACCAGTTCTACCTTTAGTGGGTTGCATGGGTTGGTCATAGCCCCCCCCCCCTTTCCATTAGAAGTGTAGACATTCGACAATAGATCCAAAAGACATCCCTCCTATCTTTTTCTTTTGTTAACAGAGAGTGATCGAAGAATCGAAAGGCATTGCCGTGATTTTCCCCTCACTTGTGGGTGTCCCGTTTTTTGCTCCTTCCCCACCCTTCTGATTTTGACACTGGGAGGAAACCCCTCCTGCCTACTAAAACACAGACAAAAGGGCAATAAGACAGAATAGAAGAATGCCAGAACGGCTTCAAGCAGGTAAGAAACAAGTTTTTCTTGAAAGAAAGAACTCGAAAAAGTTTGTGTGAGCCTTGTAGCGGAAAAATGATTTTGATCTTGTCTTCAGAATAAAACGTATTAAGCGGGATTTTCTGGAAAGGGTAACGTAAAATCCGGGATATTTTAACATTATCAGTATATGCAATTTTCACGGACCAGCAGAAAATGACGCAGGAAGCGGGATAACGTACGAAACAGACAACGTAAAATCGGGGTTCTACTGTAATTATTTGAATTTTTATTTCTATAGTAATAAATTAAATTGAATATTGAATTGGATGCTATTACTTTTTTCACTTGCCAAATCGATTAATTACCTTATTCAGCCAAAACTTGTAATAATAATAACGATTAGTCCATTGATATTCTATCTTATACTTTTCATATACTGTTAGATAAAAGCTACATCTACAATAATACATTCTACAAAGTTTATTTCCATTTATATTTTAAAAAGAAATTTTGAAAAACGATATACGTTATTTTATCACTTTTCTCCACTTTTTGTTTTATGGATTTAACCTACTTAGAAAGTGAACGGTTTATTTATATATATATATATATATATATATATATATATATATATATATATATATAAATTCGTACAATATCAACGCAGTAATTATTAGTAACAAAATCAATATATACACCAAGAACATTTTGCTGATGGACTATAATTTGAGTTTTACCATAATAGGTTTCGTGCGTGGGAACATTGCATAATTCCTTTTATTGAAGCATTACTATGCTTCAAATCGCAATCTTCAAATAATCGAAAATTAAATATACTAATTCCAGCATCCGAGAACGTGCTTGTAATGGTAAATTCTTTCACGTTTACTTTATATAAACGTCAATAACGTAAATTCCTTTCTTCGTTTGAGTGCAGTTATGACAAAACGATAATATCATGATAGTTAATCTATAGTTGAATATTTTGTGCTGAACAGAGACATTTTTTTCTTGGTTATAAATGTTAACGCTTTCTGAAAACAGACTAAGCTTGAAAAATGAATACATCATTTGATTTTGAGTCCTCAGTATTTAATTATTAATTATGAGTTATTTTTTTAAAACTATATACATATATAATAGAAAATTATAAAAATTATGTATATATACGATGCAAATACGATATCAATTTACAACTTATGTTCCGATAATTTCGATGTGCATTATATAATTTTGAAGAGAATTTCACAACAAAACATATTTTATGTCATATATTTCATTGCAGCAAGTAATTTTAAAAATGTTTGTCTGTATATATCAAGGCTCATGGACGCTTATCATAATTGAAAGCGTTCATTCAAGTCTTTTCAAAAATTGAGAACAGGCAGTTCGGATTCATTCAGCTTGTATACGAACTGAATACATATAAACATGCATATCCATAAGCATGAATCTGGTCTTCTTTTACATTATTATTTCTCCATTGTTGCTCTGTTTCACGCATTGTTTCAAACACTTGACATTCAAAACACGCGGTCTAATTAATTTTTATTTTTCCTTAATTTTCAAACTTCCTTAACAAATGATACAGAGAAAGTGTTAAGTAATTTCGTACAATGCAATGCAAATGTTTAACATCATAAAAAAAATAATAACGAGCAACCCAGAGAAACATAAAATTACCCTAAATTACGAAATTACCCTAACAGCACGATAGTAAAGGAACGAACCCCAGTAGAAATGAATTCCTCCACGAATCTAATCGTAAATAAGAAAGAAATTATTTTTCATTTAGATTTACAACTCAGCTTTAAATGTACACGCATTTAGAAAGTCATGAATATTTCTAAAGAAAGAACCATTTAGATACCGAGATCGTAAATCTTCAGAGGTTCTCGAAACACTTAGTATACAAAAGTAACACATAACTGCGAAATTTCGCTATTTTAAGCTTTCAACGGTTCTGGATTCAACTTCAGGGTATTGAAAAGTTTTTCTTTGCATTTAATTTCTCCCTTGCATGCCAAACTGGCGTAAATTTTACCAATTTGTGTTCCTGGTGTTTTCTCGTCTCATCAGTTCAGCTAGAATTTTATTTTTCTGTGCCAAGAACGATAATTTCTTTGGATATCTACTTTATTATTTAATACTTTTGATTCTGGATTCAGTAATTACGCAGTGTCTTCAAAACATGTGATATATTTAGCCAACTTCTGTTGTTTGAGATAGAAATTTATATTACTTTATCAGTTTTATATAAAGGATCTTTTTGCTTAACAATGTATTTCATTACATTGTATGACATTTTTTCAAAAAGTGAAGTATAGCGTGTTTCAACATAAAGACTGAAATTAAAATTAAAATTTTAACAGACTTACGATGAAAATATATATATATATATATATATATATATATATATATATATATATATATATATATATATAAGTAACACACATTCGTAACTGACTGACTGACAGACAGCGCACAGACCAAACCGCTGGATCTAAAGGACTGAAATTTTGCATGGCGATTCTTCTTATATTATAGGGTGCACTAAGAAAGATTTTTAAAAAATTCTCTTTAGATTTTTTAAATTAAATTTTTAAGCTGTTTTTTGTAACTTTTTTCAAGTTTTCATTTAAAATAATAATCTGAGAGTTATAAAATTTGGTACTTTTCCGTTAGCCGGACGCATTTGACGTTCGCCCTATTAAGTATCACCATTGGCGAGAATGAAAAGTCTCCAACATATCAACCCCAGGAAAGCAGTTTAATAGGTAACAGATGAACTAAATTTTTAAAAAGTATTGCCTCACACAAAACGTTGGAAGATGACAGATTAACGGGTATGAATTATGTGAGAGAATATGATTAAGTTCAGAGACCCAATTATATAATCCCGAAATTAACATAAAGAAAAATTGGAAACAAATTAACCACAAATTTTATTAGCTTTCTTCCCACACACATAAATAAACACACTTTTAATAGTAACACATTTAATAGTAAAATAAACACACACACACAAAAACTTCAGTCACTTCATTACAGGGGAGGCCAAAAACTTTTTATATCGTTCAGAATTTTTTTAAATGGATCATTTGTTAATCTTCTCTACATAAATTCAGCAAGGTATGTTTCCAAATGCTGCCGCGCTGTTCCCCGAAGTTTTATGTTTCTCCATTTTGTGTTTCCTCACAGACGCTCGATCTTTTGGGTATGTACCGCAGTTTCTGGGTCAACAAAAGTGTACTTGTGGTTCACTTTAAAATGGTGGAAACCCTCCTCTTAAAATTTTGTGGTGCTGTAGCTTTTCCAAGAACCGGAATAAATCGTAGATCCTTCCTTGATATTTTCCTTGGTGGCTGCTAAAAGTACGCTAAGGGATCGGTTTGGTACCGGAATCAGAAAGCTTTCACTCGTCTCCCGACAGATACCACCCAATATCCACTGTTGCGGGAAAACGCGTCCCACATTGCTTTACCGCCTTGAAAACATACTTTCATTTATTTCGACTAACAAATCGGGCCCTCCTGTTTTTTCGATCACGCTCCACTACAGAATTAACCCAGACTTTTCGCATATAATTGTTCCAGTCAACAACTGTATTATGATACATTTCAAATTGTTTCTCGGACCATTTTACCGAAGTTAACTCTTCGCTCCAACTGTAAATAAATCTCAAAGCTGTCAAAAAACTAAAACGCGTTGATTGGAACCATGTTTCTTTACGAATGCTCTTTTTGCTGCGGCAGGTAGAAGCATTACATCGCCATCGAATGTCGTTTCCAAAATATAACTTCATTTCATGATTCCTAGCAAACGTCTTATTTACAGACAAAATACCTTTTTCTTGGAAAAAACGTACAGATTCTTCTTCCGTGACAGGTAAGTCCCAAATTTTTGTCATGATTGTAATCTCGGTAATAAACTGCACGATTTTGTAGGTTAAAACTGTTTTAAAATTTAAACACCAGTCTTTTAATTGCTGGAAGAATATGTTTAACGCGTAGATCCCGATGAATCACGTCATTTCTGATAAAAATAGAACCTTAATGAATAATTAATATCACGCGATCAAAGATTAATATCACTAGCGTGATATTAATCTTTGTTTAATTAACGTCACGCGAGTTATAATTAATTAAACAAAACAGCTCAAAATGCGACTTACCATATTTGGCGATTTATCACTTGCGCCCGGCTAACGGAAAAGTACCTAAAATTTATATCGCGAGAAAGATCATAAAATTTCCTTTAAAATGAAATTTTTTTCGAATCTTTATCTCCATTTTCTGATTTTAGGTGAATTTTTAAAGATAAATTTTTAGAATTTAATTTATTAAATGCAGATAACATGATTTTTTCTGGTACTTTAAATTAATTTATCGTCACGCGCATAACAACCAAAGAGACAGAAACAATAATTTTTTCTTGCTAATGTGGCAGACGATTGGACATTATCCAAAAAAATATCAAAATGCAGTAAAAGATATGTTCCTCAAACTGTACTAAATTAACTGTACTACATTCTTTAGTATATTCTATTAGATTTAATTTGAATATTTTCTTCTAAATTATTTTTTCCATAAAAATATCCGTTACGATTTTTTATAAATATGTTTTGCTTTTTTTATACCAATTACATACATTGATCGTTGTATTTAATTTGAATGTATTCCGTAGCGAGGTACGGGTATTTAGCTAGTATATATATATATATATATATATATATATATATATATATATATATATATATAATTAGTTTTTTATAATCTTAAACAATTGATTTTTTGTTTTAAATTTCATATTTCAGGAAATCCAATTTCAGAAAATTAAATTTACTATGGTATATGACATAAAAATGTATTCTAGTTTATTGTTCATCTCTGTACTCCATTTCACTACCATTAACCTTGCAGCCACGTAAGATTTTCATATTTTGTCTGTACATAAACACGGGCGAAATTTATATCTCGTATATATTTATCGTGAGCAGTCGTTTAATGTAATAGAAAAGAAATATATATAATCGCGGGAAAACAAAATATTTTCATTTAAATTACTGGAAACTTGAATAGCGCTTTTAACAAAAAATTAACAGTAAACAATTTAGAAAATAAAACATTTCTTAGAAGGGGTATAATATAGAATAATACTTTTCTTGGGAACAGTGTTTCCGACTAGAAAAGTTGGTGAAACTCCGGCTTCCCGTATTCAGATGCATAATAGAACTCAGTAGAGGAGCAAATAATGTTTTCTGTTGTTCAGAAACTATAAAAGTTCAATGCGGGGCGATAAAAGCGGGGCCTGCTGAAATTAACAGAATAGGTATAACACGATTTCGCGTTCTATTTATCCATGGCAGGAGAAATAAAACAAAACTAAGAATTTTTTCGTACGTTTCACATAAATAATTTGTAAGTTGATTGATTTTTGGGAGTACTCAAAGCATCTTTTCTACACTAGTTTTAAATCCACCAGTACCTGCAGAAGTTTAATGAGAAGTATTATAGTACTAATTTACATTATAACCTGTAACTTATATTGTAACTTATATTATAACTTGCATTATACCTATCTGTAAAAGAAGTCTTCTAGAGATCCAGTCCCAAACTGAAAACTGGTTTAAGATGCCTGTTTACAAATGTAATGGATTCAGCATACATAACAAATGAAAATGCAGTATGCACATTGAGATAAATGTTTCTTCCAGATTAGAGTTTTATAGTCTCAAAATTAATTTATGGATTGTCTAATAAATATTTAAATATGAGATCGCACAAATTGAGTTAATGCGGACGCACGCGCGCACACACGCACGCACGCACGCACGCACACACACACACACACACACACACACACACACGTGTGGGTTAATCAAAACCAAAATATTCATCGATTGTCTGTTCTCTGTCTTACAACAGACGTAGACATTTTAAGTTTTCTGTTATTTGAGCTTATCCTTTAAATTAAAAATTGTGGTATTCCGACTTTCTCTTCTATAATACTAGCCGAATACTCGTGCTTCGCTACAGTGTACATTCAAATTAAATTCAACTGCCAATGTATGCAATTTATGCAAATATATATATATATATATATATATATATATATATATATATATATATATATATATATATAAATCGTAACAGATATTTTTATAGACAAAATAATGTAGGAAAAAATATTCAAAATTAATACAACGGTCAACATATGCAATTAATTTGTATGTTTAGTATTCATAAAAAATGCTAATTTGAACTAAATTCTTTTAAAAATGTCCATCTCAATTAGTATAGTGGTTAATTTTTTTCTTTACCGTATTCTAATTTTTTTTGGCAATTTATTTCGTTGTTATGCACTTGACGCAAAATTAATTTAAAGTATCACAATAAGAAAATAAACCACGTGATCAGCATTTAATAAATTAAATTCCAAAAGTTAATCTTTAAAAATTCACAAAAAATCATAAAAATCAGAAATTCAGATTCGAAAAAGATTTCATTTTAAAGGACATTTTATGATCCTTCTCGTGATGTATATTTTATAACCCTCAGATTATTATTTTAAATGCAAACTGTAAAGAATTTTACAGAACCAGCTTAAAAATTTAATTTTAAAAAATCTAAGAAGAATATTTCAAAAATCTTTCAGTGCGTCCTTACACCATAAGAAGAATCGCCATGCAAAATTTCTGCTCTTCAGGTCCAGAGGATTGATCTCTGCGTTATATGTCAGTCAGTCAGTCAGTTTCGGAACTGTTTATATATATATATATATATATATATATATATATATATATATATATATATATATATATATATATATATATATATATATATATATATATATATATATATATATATATATATAGAGAGAGAGAGAGAGAGAGATAGATATTTAAAATTAAGATGACTAAAAGGGCAGATGCGACCATTTAATACTCCTATAACCTAAAATAAGATAGACATATAAAATTAAACAAAAACGGAAGTGGAGGTGGTATAGTTGATGACTGGGGGAGTTGTGACCCCCTAACCCCGGGTAAGCATGTTTAATGCCTGGCAACACTCCCGGATGTCGGCTATAACACCAAGACCGTTATAAACAATTATGAAGAAAAAAATTTTTGGACGAAACAGATAAGATAAATTATATATTTTTACTCATAAAGTAAACTAAAACATAATTACAAGATGAATAGTATTTTAACTTTTTAACATACAAAAAATCTTAATACTAATATACAGAAGTACAATAATACTAATCATTTAAATAATTTACACATTAGCAAATTTACTACAAAAATTAAGTTACAAAAATACTTAACTCCACACCAAGCAAGAGACACGAAACTCAAGCACACTAACTTATATAGACATAGTAGGGATAAATATTGCCGTATTGGGGAAATTTTTGGTGTTGGCAACGTATGTTAAAACGATTCTCGCAATCTTTATTATCTAAATTAAAAAACTGGGTTAGAATTGATAGGAGGAAATTGACAGGAAAACCCTGGTCAATAGCTATAGTTATAAATTTATTTATACTGACGTCCATAATTTTTGTGCTTGAATGTAAACGTTGGCAACGTATTAACTGGTTAGTAACTATATTGCGTTTAATATTTAAATGTAGAGCATTGTTCCAATTCATAATCCTAACAGTTTTAAATTTGTAAAATTTCTGTTTATCTTATAGACTGTATGATATTAGATTTAGATTAACATTTAAACTCAAATCCAAAAATACCAAATTGTCATCGTTATCTTTATCTGTTTCCACCAATTTAAGATTTATAGGGTAAAAATTAATATCTAATGCATTTAAGTTTTCATTAAAGCATATGAGTATATCATCTACATATCGGAAAAGCATAAGTTCATTAAGAATCATAACACCTCTTTCGTAAAAGTGAAGGTATATATCTGCTAAAGCAGATGAGCGTCCTCCACCCATTGGTATTTCATGTATTTGCTTATAGAAGTTTCTACCATTATATAAAACTGTTTCATTAAGTACAAGATCTAATAACGCACGATATTTATTTTCAGTTATATATGTCTTTAAATCATATTGATCGTATAATCCAAGTATAATACTATAGAGATCTTTTAGGTCGATAGAGTTGAAAAGATCCGTAAAATCGTAGCTTTTAACGTTGGTTATATCACCTTTACCTTTTATCTGTTTAACTATTTCTAAGCTATTATTTATGAAATAGCCCCCTTCTTTACTTATTTTTTTATAAACTATTTTAAGTATATTTAAAAGTTTATTATTAGCAAGCGTTAAGTACAT
This sequence comes from Dolomedes plantarius, assembly GCA_907164885.2. Lineage (NCBI taxonomy): Eukaryota > Metazoa > Arthropoda > Arachnida > Araneae > Dolomedidae > Dolomedes > Dolomedes plantarius. The sequence goes on along the minus strand of OU015500.1, from coordinate 91,262,026 downwards.
ATTGCAGCCCACTATTACAGTTCTAAATTTAACCGGTGATTTATGAAATTTAGGGATTAAGACAAAATAGGGAATCTTTAGATTTTTAATTTCATAACCTGCACGGCGATATAAAGCTTTGATATGATTTTGTGTAGTACAAGACATAGAATCTTATTTTTTATAAACAGTATTATCATTATAGCACTGTAATAATTTGTCACAATAAAAGTTTTTGCATATAAATGCATAGTTAGCAGAAACTTTATCAACATAGGTTATTGCAAATTGATCTTGTAAAGCAGTGATAGACGGTTTTAAGGTTTTTAAATTTACATGATGATCATTTGGCTTAGTACTCAGATAAGCATTTTTAAAATCATTTAAATAATGAAATGTCCACTGTTCGAATGTACTAACAGATACACTATGCTTTACAGCGGTTTTATATATAAATTCATCAAGATTACGTTTGAAAATTTGGAATACATTCTTTTTATAACCTATGTGAAAGCCTGTACCACAATTCATTAAATTAGTCAAAGCCGTATTATCTGTAATTTGAGTATTACCTGTTATAATGTGGCAGTAGTTTTCATTGTAACCGGTCATATTATGTTTACAATTACAATTACCAGGAGAAGCATCAACTACATTTTTTGAAATATTATTACAGTTGAAAATATAGCTACCCAACGGTCTACAATATTTGAAGCCATTGTATATTTTTATATTGTTCAAAGGAAAATATTGCATATTCTGATTTAAAATTTGGGTAAAAGGTATTTTATCGAAACCATTGTTTGCATACTCAGTTATACAATAAATTCTGCTACACCTTTTTGTCTCGTTGTCATGTAATGTTATTCCACAATTAGAGCTCTTTTTTTTTACTAGGTCTATAATAATAGGGATGAAACGCGTATTATTAGGAATAAGGTTTTTTAAAGACTTTCTTATAACCAACTTCCATAGATTAATTAGCCAAATTTTTTACAACCATAAATGATGTTTTTAATCCATTTTATTGGATAATCCGGTTTTAAATTGATAGTTTTACATAGCATGTTGAAAGCGTTTATATAATCTTTATATTTATATTTATTACGACGACCACCTCTTTGTTTACGTTTTAGATTGATATTACTACTGGAATAGTTAGAATTCTGAACCAATACACTTTGTGTATAGGATTTAACAATGTGACTCCAATTATAATTTTTGTCGTAAATGCTAGTGTTTAGTCCGTAGTAATATGCTGTTGAATGTAATCTAATATGATTTCCTTCCCACCATATTCTAGTTTTATTGTCAGGAATTACATCTATAATAGTCACAATTATACTGTCTACACCATGTTTTTTTAAATGTAGTATTTCAAAAGAACAATCTTCAGTATTAGTATCACATCGATAAATACTGCTACGGTGTTGATTTAACCTGATATTTAAAGTGTTCTTAGTTTGCCCTATATAAGATAGATTAAATATTTTACAAGTCAATTTATAAACACAATTATATGACAGAAATATGTGCATCCAGTTGAATACCATATATGGCTTCTCTAAACTTTAAATGAGAGGATTAACGTTAAAGGAACTTCGAAAGCATAACACCTACTTTAATAATTTCAGGACAATTTTCGTTCAAAAATTTTTCTAAAAGTCATTAAAATAGAAAAAACAAATTACAGTTGCTTGCGATCGACTGATGACATGATGAAGTATAGGTCAATACCTCGCAATTTTTAATAAAAAAATATTTTTAGTTATACGAGATTAATCAGGTAGGCAGAACGTAAATGGTTAATAATTAATTAACTGCCTAGCTAAGTTGCGAAATTTGGTACAAATGTCGTCCTTCCATCTACCATGATTTACCAAAATTGACTTAAACACATCCGGATTTACAAGGGACAGACAATTATCAAAAGAAAAAGAACAGCTCATTTTTAACATCTTACCACGATATGCAATAGCGTTTTTAGAATAAAACAAAAAAAATCCCTTTTGTAACAATCATTGCGTTGTCATATCTAACATTTAAATGATATATTGTCTCTACGTACGCCGTTTTACATCGGTACTTTAGACTATTTATCTTGGAATGGAATTTTTCTTGAGTATCCATTTTCAAAAGGATATATGTAATGTTTCTTTCAAATTATTGTAACGAAATTTTGGCATTCCATTTTCATTGAAACTTCTTTGGAATTTTTCCGGAAAACATTTTTTTATTATATATTCATTTATGCAAAATCGATCCTTAATAAAATCATAAGTCATAAATGTTATTAAAATAAATTTTATAAATAAGCTATTTATAAATCTTTCCTATGCCTAAAAGAGGAAAAATTAAAAAGAAAGGTACTTGCTCAACATATTTATCTTAAACTGTAAATGCTTTAGGTTTTGAACTAAAATTCTAAAAAATAAAATTTATCATTGTTCAAAAGTTTTTTAAGTGGGAGAGGTTTTACATAAAAACTTATTTCATGAAGTAAACTATTTCAAAATATAGGTAAATTTAAAAACAAAAATGCTTTGTTGCGTACCCTTTTCATCATTGAGTATTCATCACAAACTACAGTACGGATATTTTTGTTGATGAACGATTCTATAATTGATTTATAGTTTTATTTTTTTCTCAAGTTAATTATTTTTTCATACTGGATTACAAATCGTCTTATCTGTCGGAAGAAGGCTTGAGCTATAGGAAATCTGCAGGGCATGTTCAATCTGAATCTGTAGTATTAATTAGTATCAATCTGAATCTGTAGTATTAATTAGTATCAGAGTTAAAAACTTTAATTAAACACAGAGCTCAATTCACTTACCCCATGATATAGTAAACCAATCACATGTCACGTTTAAAATGTCGGTGCCAACGTAGTAATGTAATGCAATGCTCCAGATACAATATGAAGAGGCCTTAACCATGAAACGGTACAGAGGTTTGAGACGAAATAGATGGTATCGGATCTGACCCGATCCCTTTTTTGATGAGGGTTTTGGTAGAAATAAGTACACAATAACCATTTTTGTTGTACTATTACATTTATTGATAATATTTTACATGAAATGAAAACCTTTTTGTGGAAAAAATTGCAAATGAATTGTAACTTTGCAAAACAAAGAAAATCTCTCTGCCATAGAATGTTGTATATATTTGGTCTAATATATAATTTATGAACCAATTTTCAGAGCACAAAAATGTAAAAAATAATTTATACTGTCATTTTTGGCCTTCAAAATTGAAATAAAAAAATTTTAAATCTTTTAAAAAATGACTAGTGATCAGGAATAATGTTTTTAAACAAAGACACTCGTATTTACTGCAAACTTTTAACTGCAAACGCTCCAACAGCTATTGTAAATCTGGCTGGTAGGGTTTCTTTTCAACTCGATCTCTTTCAATGCGAGGGGGAGTACGGGAGGGGGAAAACACACCCTTGGGTCGGACCCGACACCCACCGTACCGTTTGAAGGTTAACATTAGTAATTCCCACATGTAGTTATTTACATACCACTAGCTCTGCTTTTATGCAAGAAACATTTATCCTCTTCCTTTGCTCAACTAGTCAATGTCACCAACTACCCGATCTCAAGGAACCTCAGTTATTATTAGTAATTTTTGATGTTTTATTATTATTATCATTGCTATTCTCTTTTAATTCATATCAGGGTTACCATATCATTTACAGGTGTGATGCCCTTGTACACTGTTCACTCTGTGTAGAATTACGGACAAACCATCTAAATGGTTTTGATGTTTAGATAGATAACAAATAATTTTTTTTTTACATCTAGACATTCGGTGGTCCACATGGTATAGCGCGTAGCGTTTAGTGGTTCTACAAAGTTGATTCGAGTTCGATTCCAGGATAAGACAGGGAAGTTGTTTTGTTTTCCTTCAAGAGAGAGCGTTTTGGTTCAACTATATGGTGCTCTTATTATAAAGTTCACACATACACGTGGTATGGATGGGTCAGTGTCATCAACTCGAAGTATCTGCTGCATTCCGAAAAATGTATGGATCTCTTTTACAAGCATTCGGCCAGTATCGATAACAGCCAAAAAGAGGAAATTAATTACTCACCCAGAAAAAAAAAGTTGGTCTGTGAACCCATTTCTCCGAGTTCAAATCCACTGAACAGGAGAACTCGCTTTGGTAAATCGTACAACCCATGTGGGAAAGTGGACTCTAGAAACTAGATCACAAGCGAATTGATTTAACCGCCACCAACTCACTAATGTGGGTTATACGACTCACTTCAAAGTGTGTCGAAAAACACGCCTACATGAGCAGACGAACTCTTCTTTCGAGTTCAATATCTTACTTCATTTCGATTATAAAACCCATGTCTAATGAGTACTTTTAAGCAAATGAGTTTACGCTATAGTACTCGAAAGATTTCCCATTTTTCCCTCCAAAGTAAAATTAAGCGATTTTATGCTAGTAATTCATTATTCATTGTTGTTTATATTTATTGTAAAATGTTTTGCAATTGCAAAACATTTTCTCCTTAGATTTTAGGTTCCTGTAGAAAATGCATCATTTAGAATACAACTGCAAATGTATTAACAACTCTAACTACAGAAGACTTAGAGTACACAATCTCAAAATGATGTTGTTGGTTTGATTTTATCACATTTAATTCAGCAATTGTGATACAAACTACTGCAAACTGCAATGATTTACGATCACTAGAATATTTTATCTATGTCTAAAACACGCTGCAACTTTAAAGCAACAAATGGATTTTGTTTTACCCTTCAAAATAACATAACCAACAAGAAAAAGAAAACAGAAAAAAACTTGATAAATGGCGTTAAAGATAGATTATAGGAGAAGAAAAATATTCCCTACATTCTTTTCAAGAGAGCAGATTGCAAGTTTTTGTCAAGGGTTACCTCCCGAAACAATCATTGGAAAGAGTGGACATCATAAAATACCATCCTCGATTGCTAGAAAAACGTCAAGATAATGTCAATAACTGACATTATAAATCGTGTTCAATGTTTCATATTTGTGAAGGTCAGGCGTGTCTTTGAAAGGTCGGCGTTTCATATTTGTCATCTTTCAGTTTTACACTTTAGTTGTTCAGTAGTTAAGATTATGCTGCGTTGGCAGTAAATACTTTTCCCTTCATATAAAGAATAAATTATAAAAAAAAATGGATTCCTACTAGTAAAGTAACTCAATTTAACAGCAGTATATCGGAGAAAATATTTTAAAAGACACCTTTTCGTTTGACTGGTATTTTAATACTTTGAATACGACGGTATCTTGTTCCGTAACTAGGAAAGAAGTAAGCAACCATTTTGATAATATGTTATGATAAATGTCTTACTTGCATATTTGAATAAATAAATAAAGAAGCTTAAAAGGATTTTCCTTTCTGGAAAAGGAGCACAAGCTATTAGGGGCTGTTTATCAAAGATTATGATCTACTAGATATCACAAAGGAATTATGCTTTCCGGGAAATTGAGAGTTCCACGCTTGTATTTAACAGCCAAAAATTTCACTATTACATGGTGTAAAGGATATAAAAGGAAAAAAAAAATCATCATCCTAATAACCTCAAACTCGCTAATAATTCGCAACATCAGTGTATAGCTAGAATGGTATCACGCTACTAAATCGTGTTTTATATTTCAGTACCTACACGGCTTAAATATACAGTAGAAAAATTGGAATATCACGAAAGTCCATGAAAATGTAGTAATAAATGCAGGCCATAGATGTCTTTCTGTAGATTGTGTTTACAAAATTTGACTTAATATCTTGCTTTTTGAAAATACATTAGAGTCGTTGAAATAATTACCTCATAAAAGTATGCGACATTTTTACCATGTTTTTATTAACTTGCTTTCTCGTGTGTTTGTGTGTTTGTCAAGTACAAATCTTTCAATCGATTTTTAACTAACTTCCCGACTAGCCAGACATTTGAAACTTTTAGAATAGCTCAGAAGACGATGAAAAAGCATTTTTTAATACTTTTAGCCATCTTTAAGCCGAATTAAATTAATTTTCAGTTATTTTCAGTTAATTTTGTTTTGTAGACTGGTGCAGCCATCTATTGGCCGGAACAGGAACGAAAAGTTAAATGCGATTTAACTTCCAATTAACTTCATTTTATTTCAAGTTGATGGGATAATTCATCAAAAAAATTTTTTAAAAGTATTTGTTAATACTTAGAATTGTCAAATTTATATGATTCAACAGAAAATTTAAAAACATGGTATATAAAAAGTTATTTTTATCTTGTAATTATTTTGTTTATCTTGTCCAATCACAATTTAAAGACAGTAAAATTAAATATTTTTCTTTGAAATTTCCACGAGCACTTTTATACAATGTTTCTTATCTAAGTTACCATATATATAGTTATTATCTATAAAGATTATCTATGGATTTTAAACAATCAACATCTCTGTCCCGGTTGCATGTAAAAATCTGAATTTCTCACTTCGCTCGCTCAGTTTCAAGCAATTGGAATTTTCTGAATAAGTCACGCAACTGTATTAAAATAGCTTGGAGCTCTTTATAAACTTCCCGGAGTATAAGTTACGTGATACACATAAATTTACCAAATATTGGCTATAAGAAAACGAAGTTATGCAAAATGGGTTGGAAAATAAAAAATAAAAATGCAATATGTGCTCATAGGGATTTTTTTTAAAAATCAAATGACACAACATAATTATAATTAGACCTACTCTGTGTAAAGCCTTGTGATTCATTTCTACACAAAAAGTTATTTCAAGTATATAATCTAGCCACTAATACTAACAAAAGTACAATTCTTTGCTAAATTCTTGTTGGCACTCAATTTTTTATTACAAGGAATACCAGAAACAGATTTTAAATACACAAAAACTTGTTTTAGAACCACTGGATGTGTTGCATTGTTTTAGCCCATGGAACTCGTATTGTTTGAATTTATTTTATAGTTCCAATTTTTAAACACATGGGATTTATAATGCTTAGAATATATTCATATCATGTCTCTAAAAGTCTCTAATTTAAGGAGTTATTATATGGTAAAAATGTCGAGTGTCGTGACAATTTCACGTGATTTCCCATTCAGACTGCGTGATTCACCAAAATTCTCTGTTATCGCTTTCATTATATGTTTCAAAATGCTATATGGGGCTTTTAATGTGTGTAAGATTGTAAAAGTAATTATTTGAGAAGTGAATGACTGTTACACATATATATGCATTTATTTGAACTGTGAACGAGCTAGTAACATAATAAAACCTTTCGATAAAGTGTTCTTTAGGAATTGAAACTAATCAAATGACTAACATAAAATCTTTTAGATGGCCCACTCAGTGTACTCTACGTATTGAAGATAAAAATTCTTGGGACAGTGTAGAGCTCTTAAAGGCTCGAGATGACCTTGCGGTTGCGTGCTGGCTTTCGAAGCTGAGGGTGCTCTGGTAGAATCCCGGCGCGCCTCATTAACCTTTTGAGGGGCGCCGTTTGCACAGTGCAAACGCTTAAATCTATTATTTTTTTATCACGTGCATTTTCAATGTATTCCAATTAAATGATCAGAAAAATGGTTAGTACTGCCATCTGTTATCAGTTTAAAGAAGTAAAAATATAAATCAACCTTTAATTAGAAAATTTTTCAAGATTCTTTAGGTTAAAAAAGTAAGGGGAAAATCTGCACCAGAGGGCGCCTTTTCTAAAAAAACAAGAAATTTAGCACAATAAACTACCAAAACGGAATACAGAAACAATATTAACATTTATTGACTAGTTTCTGATCACCTTGTCATCGAAACACATTAAGTAAAGGTAAGGGAGAAACAAAAGCAGGTCAGTTTGCAGAAACAAGAACAGATTAGGACGAAAATGCACACAACGAGGTATTCTCTATATGTGCGTATTGCAGAAGATATACAGACAAAAGGTATCAATTTTTCTGTAAAAATTTAAACAATAAATATTAATTGGGAAATTGCATGTTATATAAAGAAATTTATATGCATATTTTAGACGTTTAAAATTATATGTAATAATCAAGTGAGAGTGAAGCAATGAACTTTTTCGTAACTTCTCAAGAAAAAATAATATTTTTTCTGTTCATTGCTCCTTTCATTAACAGATGTGAATCTAACTCTCTAACATCCATTTCTTGAATTACAGGTACCAGTCGCTGCTGAAAATCCATTCATTTTTCATGATGTTATGAAGCTATTTTTTCTTCACTTTACACTAGACTAAGCAACAAACACAAAGTCGGCATTAACAGATGTGAAGAGTGAAGAGTGAAGCAATGAAGCAATAAGTGATATATCAGGTAAAGTAGGAAGAAGACTTTGGTCGCCATAGATGTTAGAATAATCGTAGGAGAATGATTTTAATGCACTTTCCTCAAAGCTCGTCTGTGGAAAGCGAATTGTTTGGCACATTCCACAGAATAAATTAAATTTAAATTACATTTTCAAAGAAACGTAATTAGGAAAGTGAAAAAAAAGTTATTAAACTCATAAAATTAAATGAGAAAAACAATTGAAATGGCAGTTAAAAAAATTATTACCGAAGTACTTGGATTACCTCCATTATAGAAAACATTAAGCATATAATTACTTCAAGAGACACCACTTGTTCATTTCAGATATTGCACTTCCTTATCAATCTCATTTTAAATTTAGGCCTAACGGATAGCAAATACAAATTAATTAATTAAAGAAACTGGAAGCTTCAATTGCAATGTCATTTGAACATAAGCTCCAAATAAATTTCTATAAAGGGCGAATTTTCTTTTATTCCTTAAGAACACAGTTCGAATTTATCCATCCATGTAGAATAATCGTTTGTAGCATCCCTTCGCCTGTTTTCTATTTAAATTTCTTAATGATAAGTGCATTTTTACCCGATAAAATTCAATGAATGGTTTGTATAAAAGATTGGAGATTCAAACATGGATCGGATAGTGCTTCATTGTAACGCATTCTTCAAGTTGTAGGATGTAAGACAATAGCTAGTATTTTAATTCCATGCGCATCCTGTGTGATATCATTCGAAAATAATAACTATTTAACTGCTAGATTGACTCCATAGTTGTTACCGCGATTGGATTTAATTACCTTTCTTCAGGACTGCTCCTTTTAACCATAATAATGAGCTTGTTAGGTCATATTTTCTGGCAAGAGAGTTTCTTGTCAGTTAATGCACCCTGTTTAATACTAACCCGTGTACCGTAAGCTAATTGTCTCTCATTCAAGGGAAGTCTTGTGTTCAGAAATAATGATGAAGATTATTGAATTCGTTTTTCAGCGGGGAATGAGAATTCGATGTAGGAGGATTTTAAAAGACCGATTTAGTGATAACAAGGGTGCAAATATTCATAGGACTGATTTTAAAGAAACCCAATATATAATTATAAACATATGCATGACGGTTTCGTAATTGTAATGAATTTAAAAATTTGGATGGCGAATTCATAAAAGAAATATTCGAGATTGGTCTGTAATTTTCATGTCAGACCCTATCTATATATACCTGAATTGTTGAATGCAGTAAAACAGAGCTTTACATTTTCATGTCACAATTGAATGTTGACCGAATACTTAAAACTTGCATATTTATTAAATCGACTTTTACAGATAATCTTTGATTGGATCACACCAATCAATTTCTGGGTTAACAAATTACTCTTTTCAAAGATTAATCAAACTTACAAAATTTAGAGAACTAAGTGACAATGAAAATGGTATAAAAAATTCGCTTAAATATTATCGAAACGTAAAGACCATTCTTTAGGCCTCAGTAATTTGCCTCCTAACTGTGTCTGCTAAAAAAGACCTGTATAAGCCTTTATAAACTAAGCTGGCACTAAAGTCCATTACTCATTCTGTTTTTTTTTTCTTTTTGCAACCCTTCAAAAAATGCAGTGTTGTTATTTCTAAGAGGGAACTTATTGTGGCAAAAAAATCAAATCTGACTTTTTTTCAACAATACTATCATCGGAATACGGTAGTCATATAATCACAATAAGTTACCAGAACACTAAATGTGTATTTCATAGATTTTGTATAGGTGTCAAAATGCCGGAGACGTTTTGACCGGTAAAATGTCCCAGGATAATATCTCTTAGTATGACGGGTATTTGTCTTTAATTGGGAGACGTCATACTAATACGTCTTTAAAAAATCTATCAGGAGGTCTGTCTGCCAATAGTTGAATTGATGGGTCCAACCAAATCTTTACAAGAGGCTCACTATATCTCGTATGCATATGAGACGTCTAGCAATCTGCCAACAGCTCAATCCTGAGAATAGTCGTGTTTGTTTTCAGTGGAAATGAAGTGGCAACAATAACACAGGCTAAAGATGAAAAAACTTTTTGGAGAAAATTGCCTTATTATTGTGGTTTTTAGTGTGCTGAAACCGAATATGACATTAAAGAAGCCGTATCACCCACCATTTTTTTCACATTTCTACTCTCAATATTTAAAGAAATTACATTTTTAGTGAATTCAACGCCATAAGCTAACCGCCAGCAATGTAGTTTTCCAATTTCCCATGTTTCTTATATGAATGGGACACTAGGGCAAGGGATAAACATTGGTCCAGAAAAATCTGGCCTGCAAGAAAATCTTTAAAGCCTGGAGAGAATAACATCCTTCGCAAGAACCTCGTGGATCCAGAAACATTCTGCTGCCATCTCTACACATAAAATTAGGCCTAATGAAACAGTTTGTGAAAGCCTTACCCAAAGATCTTTCAAGTATCTCTGCGAGAAGTGTCCTCATCTATCAGAAGCAAAATTGGAAGAAGGCATGTTGTTGGGACTGATGTTCGATCCCAACGTTGAAGCAAAAATGGCTTTAAAAGAGAGGGAGGCTTGGGTATCATTCAAGCAGATTGTGACCAATTTCTTCGGCAACAAAAGGACCCACTCTATATTTCTATTGTAGCCAACATGCTGGAACAGTTCAAAAAGTTAGGCTGTTTGATTAGCCTCAAGATTTCCTTTTTGAACAGTCACCTTGTTTTTTTCCCAGATAATTAGGGTGATGTCAGTGAGGAGCAGAGTGAGCGGTTTCATCACGATATTAAATTTATGGAAAGACGGTATCAGGGCCGCTGGAATACCAGTATGATGGGAGACTACTGCTGGTCACTTCACCGATAAGTTGAGCAAGCGATTCACAGGTGAAAAAGAAATATATCAGGAGCTTTAAGGAGAAGAGAGAAAGGAAATATAAGTCAATGCACACATAAAACCTAAGTAATAAAAAGGAATTTTCATGTTTATACTTGAATAAAAGTTTGTTGATATTATAACACTTATTTATATATATTTTTTTATATATGGTATGTTCAGCTAATTTTCTAGTTTCCTACGAAGTCACACTGTGACGAAACTGTGGGTGATAGAAAAAAACTGAGGTCAGATACGGATTCAGCACCAAAAATTACACAAGAATCAGCTATTAGCGCTAAAATACTTTTCAAAAAGTCATTTTTCGTTGGCCTGTGTAATAGGCCTATGAGGCAATGCAATTTTCTATGAGGTGTTCGGATTCAGTTTGCCCCCTGACTTTAATAGTACAACAGCTTTAGGAGAACTAGGACCACGTTACCCACCTCTTACCATATTCAATAATGGATTTTGTGAGGTAGGAATTGATTTTTTAGTATGGGTGGTAAAATTTTCAACGGGCACACAGAGTTCCCTATCTTCTTCGGTAGCAGTAATGTGTCTATTACAAGGTACATAGATAACATTTTGAAATCTTTTGTTCTTGAGGTAGAGTGAATCCACACTGCAGAGTTGTAATAATCGATAACAACGCTTATCGTCCCTAAAGTTAGCTACTGGACAATATTCTTTAAGTAGAGGCTATTCAGCGAATACAAAGACGACCACTAGTCTCCCGATTTGAATCCCATTGAGCATGCACTAAGGGAAAAGATCTGTTTTTCTCTAGCTCTCACCAACGGCCATTTTGAGTCTGAGAACATTTATATTGATGGAATGGGACTTGTTGTAATCATAAATATAAAAAAAAACACCATAGAAAGCATTAAAAATCTACTTACAGTTTGCGTGGCTACAAGATGTGACAACAGCTTTTACTGAAGTCCTTTAGGATGTAATTTTCTAGAAAAAAATTGCTTTTTTGGCATTTTATTTTTATAAAAGGCATGTTTCCCGTTCTAAATTCTGTTTCTTTGTTAATGTCTCTGATTATGCACTAGTATTTCCTAATTTCGGAAGCATACCAAGTTTCATTTCATACCGACTTTTGGCTCACGAAATACTTACAGGTAAATAAGTTATGCTTAACTTTTGGATACCAATGCATTATACGTGCAATTAATGCTTTTGGAACACCTGCTGTAATATTTTTTCCCATTATGATTGTTTTTTTATATTTAATTACCTTTCATAAGTAATCTAGATTATAGAATCGCTTGTTTTATTTGGGTTCTGATCTTAAAACTAATATACAACAAAAAGAAAAGGAATTTGAATGGATATTTTCCTTGATGTGAATGGTCAACTGATATTCGGAAAACGCTCAATTCCCTGCAAGCACAAAAAAAATTCACAGTTTATTTCAATAGTCGATTTCAACAGTCTATGTTTGAAGAAGAAAAAAAAATTAAATTAACGAAAAAGAACAAATAAAGTTAAAGTACAGTACTTACCAAGATGAAAATTATTGCAACAATCTTTTATGGCACTTGGTTTACTTTTAGAAAAGCCTTCAAAACTGCATGCCATGTCCGAAGCCCAGATGGTACAATGGTTAGCGTCGTAATCTTCCACGCAGTGGGCTTGGCTTCCAACCCTGAATAAGGCTTGGACGTTACCGTGTTGTTCCCTCATATGGAGCAATGCTGACTCACCTAAATGTAGCACCCATAAAAAAGTATCCTACAGGACCTCGTTTTTTTGGGGGCCAATATCATGAAGACAAATGCCTGCCGAATTAAAAAATAAGAGTAAATTCCCGTTAATACATAACAAAGCTACCTAAGTTGCCCACCAGTGGCATAGTGAGGTTGATTTTTTTTTTTACAGATAAAAGTGTTTTCTTTCTCATTGTCTTTTATTTGCGAATAGCAGTGTCACATCAGAATGATACAAAACACAGTTCGAACACAATAGGAAGAAATATTTAGTGTGAGGTGTTAACTCGTACTTCAAAAATTATGTAATTCGAAATGATGACCGTCACCCCCACTTTCGTGTACAAGCCAATGTCAAACTGAAGACCAGCGCTGCGTAGCAATACCTGCAAACTCAACCGAGGGTTTATTTCCCCTGTTCGGTTTATAACTAGTATAGGCCTGGGCACCGGGCAGACTGTATAGTTCTGCCAACCAATTTGGGCAACCCTGACCCCTTAAAAGATATGTAAGTAAAAATTAAGCAGATGTTTACATGGGGATTATATTTCTGCGTATATAAATCCACTCTCTGACCTGTAATTCCTGACTATAACCTGAAATTCACCCTTCGCGTTTATCTGTAACTAGCCATTTGCCCGGCGTTGCCCGGGTACTTGTTTATCCCAATTTTTTTATTATACAGAAAAAGGAATGGATTCTACCTATAGTGTAAAATCTAAGTAATTTAATTTACAGGTATTTAAAAGTAAGTACAGTATACAAATGATAATTACAAATTCACTCTATTATTAATTTCACTCAAAACTTGATTATAAACAACATTTTTAGTTTCCTATATTCCTCTCAGTGATTCCAAAAACTATGGATTCGACACTAATCTCGGTCTTTTTGGACTTTTTTTTACCCCTTCTCACCCCCCCCCCCACCACCACCAATGGTGATGGGAGGCTGTAATTGTACTTAAACGGTATCGGGAAGGCCCTATTCATCTCAGCGACACAAAAACTATGGATTCGACACTACTCTCGGTAATTTAGGACATTTTTTTTCTACCCCTTCCCCCCCCCAATGGCGTTGGAAGGCTGAACTTGCATATAAACGGTATCGGGAGTATCCCTATTCGTCGCAGCGAACCATAAAACTATGGATTCGACACTATTCTCGCTTATTTTCGACATTTTATATTCACACTTTCTTACACCCACCTCACCCATCAATGGTGATGGGGGTTGCGCTCTCACTTAAATGGCATCGGTAGTGTCCCTATTCATCTCAGCGACATCCAAAATTATGGATTCGACACTACTCTCGATCATTATGGACATTTTATTTTTACCCCTTCTTCCCCCCTCCCCCCTAATAGTGGTAAGAGTCTGAACTTGCATTTAAACGTCATCGGGAGTGTTCCTGTTCCTCGCAGAGGACCATAAACTACGGATTCGACACTGTTCTCGGCCATTTTGGATATTTATATTCCCCCTTCTTCCCTCCCCCTCCCCCTATGCTAATGGGGGGCTGAACTTACACTTAAACGGCACCAGAAATGTCACTATTCGTCTCAGAGACCCCGAACACTATAGTTTTGACACTATTCTCAGTCATTTTGGACATTTTATATTCACCCCTTATTCTCCTCCCTCCCCCACCAATACTAATGGAGGGGCTGAACTTGTACTTAAACGGCATCAGAAATGTCACTATTCGTCTCAGCGACACCGAAAACTATGGTTTAGACACTACTCTCGCTATTTTGGACATTTTATATTCACCCCTTCTTCCCTCTCCCCCCTCCCCCCAATATTGATTTGGGGGCTGAACTTGCACATAGACGGCATCGAGAGTGTCACCATTAATCTCAGCGACCCCGAAAACTATGTATTAGACACTGATATCAGTCGTTTTCGATTTTTTATATGTGCCCCCTGCCACCCCCCTATGGGTGCTCGCGGTGTCTTACCCCCCTCCCCAGTGTTTCTTTCCAGATTGTAAGTGATATGTGTACCAAGTTTGGTTGAAATTGCTCCAGGCGTTCCAGAGTGATTCTGGAGCATATACACAAACATCCATTTATATATATATAGATTTAAACCCACTCGAAATGAAATAAATCATGCTGTTTTCAGATGATTTCAAAATTAGTGTTTTCGAACCAGACGACCGAAAACACAAATAAATCACATAGTAATTTCAGCCTTCCTTGACGTGCGTATCCTTACTTTCCTCTAGCGGACATAAAAGAAAGATAATCTATTTCAGGGGGTCATGAGAGCATACTTAAATTCTAACTAAACGTTTTAGTTTGCGTTCGAAGCCTTCTTTAGTAAGTAATCTTATTAATAAGGGGTACTTCAGACTATCCATGAGAATGAGTGCTTATTTTAAAACTTAGGCATCAATTAGTGATTTTTTAATCTTTAAGAGAGTACTTTAAATTTTAAAATTTAAAGAAATTTTATACTCGGTTAACTCATAGAAGATGTGGCAAATGAAATGAGGATTTCTATTTCAAATTTTCTTTCTTTTCTGTAATTAGAAAAGTGCAATTTCGTGTCTAAGAGAGCATCCAATAGAGTGCAAAATTTTCGAAATTAAAATAGAAAAAAATCCTTTGCTAATCATTGAAATTTTTCATTTCCCTTTCATGAAATACGTCTATCAGAATGAGCTTAGGGCGAAAGAATCAAAAATGATCTTCCACACTATATTTCATGTGTAGAAAAGTTTTAAAATAAACTTTTATTTCAATTCTGTTATTTTGTCCCCCTAATTTGAGCATGGATAAGATAAAGTATTTCTTATTTGGTGTGACGTTTTGTGACACTTCGATTAAACTCTTTAAAGTACCGCAATTTTAATTTATAAAAGTGAAAGCTCATTTAAAAGACTATTTTGATTTACCAAATAAATTTTTATAGCGTGATCATGTAAGTGGTGGGTGTATTAGTACATATGTATATATTATTGATAATTATTAATAATTTGTCATCATCATGCATCGGAATGTTAACATTTTGCAGGACAGTATTGATAATTATTAATAATTTGTCGTCATCATGCATAGGAATTTTAACATTTTGCAGGACGATCCAGGTACTTTTTAAGTTAATTTTTTTGCATATTTTGCCTTCTATTACTTTAGTTAAGGGATATTTGTCAATTAAATGGTTGAAAAATTTTATTTATATAATTTTCATGTTGTTCCCAATTGGGAACTTTTACCACTTCTGACTATAATTTTACAATGGATTCAAAAATGGAATATAGTGATGAGTAGATTAAATAATAAGCAAAGTAGTAAGAATGAATGAAAGATTTGTTTTAAACTTATGTGCAGATAGGAACAAAGTTTAAAATTTATAAATTTAAATGAAAATATGTCTTTTACTTAAACAAAATATCAAAAATTTATGTTTATACCTTTATTCCATGGTACAGTGGAAAGTATGTTAGATGCAATTTTTCATTACTCTCATTGCAAGCTAATCTTGCATTCACTGTACACTGTGCACATCTCCCTGGTGTATTTTCTACAAGGAAACGGTCATCACTCTTCTCCGTGATATATGGCGGTGAACTTTGTGTCCTGGTTGAGACCCATTCTTTCTTGGTGCAATTCTTAGAAGAGCGATTGTAACATCTCGGTGAAACGCCAGATGAGTCAGCTTGGTATTCTTTTCATGAGTTGTTGAATGTAAAAGCCAACCAGCGATAACAGCCATATTTAATGCATTAACAAATAAATTCCACCACCATTTCTTATTGCGAAGCGTGGGACGGTAGCTGCCTAAGATTCTATCCAGCAATTCAACTCCACCCATTATTATACTCATATATTAAACTTGGTTGTTGTATGACCACTTTCTTTTGGTCTTCACGTGAATATCTTTTAGTCGGCTGCATTGGGAAATGAGTGCAATAATTTGAAGAAACTGTCACTACAGAAATGTCATTTCATCCGCATAAAAATACAGATCTATTACTTTGGTAATCAATGAACCTCATTCTAGTTTTTATTTTCATCTCCTTTGAGAGCATCGAGGGACATTTTTTAATTCGATGTTCTCGGTTAGTTGCAATATCTTTTATATTTCTTCTTCAAGATCCTTCATCAAATCATTTGCAGGAAAACGTTATCAAAAAATATTTCTACTTGAAGACGGTTTGCAACAACTGTCAGAAGATTATTTACAACCCTAGTGCCAAGAGGGGATATTTCATTTGACTGCTTTCCTGCATAAAATTCAATTTTATATGGATAACCATTATTTCAACTTTCAACCAAAAACTCTCAGTACAGGAAATGAACTCGACGCAGTATAGTGGCAACAAGCCAATGTTCCCAGTTGGGAACATAAAAATTTAACTAATTACACCAAGTACATTTCTTTTTAATTTAATTTTACTTTATATTGTTTTAATATTGTAATCCCTTTTAAGTATGGCTACCAATTTTTAGAAGCATTGGATTGTTTTTCCCATTTGTAGGAATTTTTAAAATGTTATCTGGGAAAAATATGGAAAAAGTCCACTTTTGTGATATTTTATACATTTCCATTTTTATGTTTGAAATGTGGTTTCTATTTTAAAAAATCAAGGCTATCTTTCTTTCACATCTACTAATTGTTCAAGTCAATATTGATGAAATTTAATATTTAAATAATGTTTCTATTGGATGGGAACATTGGACTGTAAAAGGTGACAATGAATCATATTCATAACAACAGACAAATTTATTGAAAAGACATATATCATACAACAATATACTTTCCTTGACTACCCTCTTAACAACTGCATAACTTAACATCTATTACAATTATATTTAAAAGAATAAATTTAAGTAATTATTAATTTCTTTGTTCATTACATTCGATTAATTACCAACATTAAGAGATTCAAAGTAATGACATCATGCTGAATTAGACTTATCCTCGGTTTCATTTCGGTTAACTACTCATATTATTTTCCATTATTTAGTAATTCTTAATTCGTTAATATTCATGAAGCAGCGATATAAAGTTACATTCAATGGGAGAGATAGACACAATTAAATCGTTGGAGGAATCAGGGTCGACGAGTTGGGATACACGTTTCCTCGGGCAATCTTTACATCACATTAAAAGAGTCACTATCTCACCGGCACACGATGACGGGCAATTCTTGTTCATCTACGGAGGGGAATCTTTCCGCTTGTTCGCCGAGACTTCAAAATCAGGTTCCCGTACCGGTCCACTTCAGTAGTCATTCATCGCATCGGTTGTCTTCTAGACCGGATTGCGTCTCGTACGGTTGGCTAATTTCTATGGAGGGACTGGAAATCATCTATTAGAGCACAGCTCCTCAGAATGGTCCCGCAGCCATCAAATTATTGCCTCCGAGCTTCTTCTACGTCTCAGCCTATTAAACACAAGCGGCTCTATATCTACGGCTTTCCATCTCAAATCTAATAATTACAAGATAAAAATAAATTTTTGTATACCATGTTTTTAAATTTTCTGTTGAATCACATAAACTTGACAATTCTATGTATTAATAAATACTTTTAAAATTTTTTTGATGAATTATCCCATCAACTTGAAAGAAAATGATCAAATACGTAATCTATTGTTTAGCTTGAGAATTGAAAGTTGACTTGCTTTTCGTTCCCGTCCCGGTCGATAGATGGCTGCACCATTCTACAAAACAAAATTAACTGAAAATGAATTCAATACTGCATAAAGATGGCTAAAAGTTTTAGAATAATGCATGCATTGTCATCGTGTTCTGAGCTATTCTAAAAGTTTCAAATGTCTAGCTAGTCGGGAAGTTAGTTAAAAATCGATTGACTGGACAAACACACACACAAACAAGAAATCCAGTTAATAAAAACATGGTAAAAATCTTATATATATATATATATATATATATATATATATATATATATAAGCGTACAGTCAATAAATTCGGGGACTTTATTTACTACAACAACGAATAGACTTACAAAGTCTTCTGAACATAATCACTTTCAAAATAATGTCCTTCCGCAACTATACACTTCTGCCAGCGTTGATACAGCTTCTGGAAACAGTCCTGGAAACCGTTGCGAGAGAGCTGTCGTAAAGCAGTTGTCGCTGTTGCCATCACTTCTTCGGCATTACCGCTTGCCCTTGATGCGATCTTTCAGTTTCGGGAACAGGTAGAAATCGCAAGGAGCGAGGTCTGGGGAATACGGGGGATGTGGCAGAACTGTAGTGCCGTGTTTAGCAAGGGCTTGTTGCACCATCAGGTATCGGTGCGCCAGGACATTGTCATGCAACAACATCCACATGTTGGATTTCCAAACGTGTGGACGTTTACCACTGATTGCCTCCCGGAGACGACGAAGAACCTGTACATACCATTTGTTGACGATGTTACCTTGTGTTTGGCTCAGCTTGTCCTTTCTGGACCTTGCGCCAATAAACTTCAACCAACCAAACAACCACTGTTCCTACCCGTTAGATATTTGCCTCCGTTTGTGGAGTCACTGGCCACCCACTGCACTGATTATCTGCAACAGCGTCTCTCTTATTTTTGAACAAGCTGAACCATTTGAAAACTTTTGATCTGCGTATAGCTTTGTCTCGATACGCTTTTTGGAGTAACCGTAACGTTTCTGCAGTGGTTTTTCCTAATTTGTAACAGAATTTAATGTTGGAATGTTGCTCCAAAAAGGACATTTTGCTACATGGACATCATAGGCTGACAGTCTGAAGCGAAATGGTGAGCTACGCGCCTTAGCAGTTGTGCAAAGCATCATATGATGTCTCACGCGTACGCAGATAGCCAGACTGGCAAACCACATCGTTATTTTGGTTCCCCCACACACCGGGCATGAGAGGGGAGGGTAGTCCCCGAACTTATTGACTATACTGGTATATATATCATTCGTTTGTTAATATTATCTTCTAATTTTATACCTTTTCTTCACTGGATTTTTTGGCTCCTCCTTCGTTGCTTTATTGGGTAGCATATTTCCTCCCTTTCTTTTTATTGGTTTGTATATTTCTAAATATTTATAATAAATACAAAGGTCAATGTATGCAATTAATGTCAAAAAAATACATACTTAAAAAAATCGTAACGGATATTTTTATAGACAAATTAATGTAGAAAAAAATATTGAAATTAAATCTAATAGAACATACTAAAGAATATAGTACAGTTAATATAGTACAGTTTGAGGAATATTTATTTTACAGTATTTAATATTTTTGTGTATAATGTCCTATCGTCTGCCGCATTAGAAAGTGAAAAAAATAATTTGTCAATTTATTTCGTTGTTATGCACGGGACTCAAAATGAATTCAAAGTATCAAAAGAAAAGAAACCACGTGAAGAACAAAAGAAACCACGTGAAATGAAAAGAGACCACGTGATCGGCATTTAATAAATTAAACTCTAAAAATTAATCTTTAGAAATTCACCAAGAATAAAAAAACAGAGGTAAAGATTCGAAAAAGATTTCATTTTAAATGAATTTTCATGATTTTTCTAGTACTATAAATTTTATAACCCTCAGATTATTATTTTAAATACAAACTTAAAAGAATGTTACAAAAACAGCTTAACCCATTAACCGCTGGTGTTGCGTTGACGCAACGGTCAAAATAAATGCGGATAAAAATTTATCTATCAAATGATTTTTATATTAATAGTAGTTTTTGAGTAGGGTTAATAATGGAATTGAAAAATATTTGCCTTCAACTGTTTTTTTAATTTAATAACGATTTCCAAACTTAGACAGTTGGTTAAGCATTTTTGAACTAGAACTTTCTCCTGCTCTTTTCACAGAAGAAATATAGGGAGACAAACGTGAGCTTTAAGGGTGATCTATTTTTAGCTAAGGTCAAAGTGTATCAGAACATTCCATTAATCGGTTGCTTTTGTTTGGGTGGGGGAGGAAGAAAAAACAGGTGTTGCGTTGGCGCAACGTCAGCGGGATAAGGGTACTTTCCTTATCCACATGTGTCGTGCGACTCCGTGGAACTAGTGCAGAGATTTTTGATCTTCTCTTTGTCTCAGAGTTTTTCCCCTTCTCGTCGAATAGACAAACTCATGTGCCCAACAAAAGAATCATCCCCATTTTTAGCATCTGAAGCCTACATGAGACAGTTCATTAGAATATTGTTGCCGATGGGATATTATTCTTTACCTCAGGAAGAAATTTACTGTTTTCTTGATAAGGACATTCAGCATGCAAAAGCCATTACGTGGAAAACGTGGTCATTTTATTGTCAAATCCGAAGACAGCAGAAGACTGCGTAATAAACAATGCCACAGCCAGACAATTTATCCATGCAAAGTTTTTGACGTTACTCTACATCGTGATTGTAGTGAAGCTTTTCATGATTGAAACTGTTTTCTGGATATAATCAGTAATTTTGTAAAGGAAAAATAAGTTATATCTTTATAATAAATTAATTACCTGTAAAGTGATCATTTTCTTTCTAAAGTGTAACAAAGTTAAAAAAAATTCCAAGTGCTCAAATCAAAGAAAACGCCTGCAGAAGTTCTGTTGAAATCGCTTAATGTCAATACTCTTATTCCGCTGACGTTGCGCGAACGCAACATTCGATTTTTCGAAAGTTAAGATCAGTTTTGTTATTTTCCCCATAAATTAATGTTGTATATGTCCAAATGAATAGGCAATATTATTTGTATATAAAAAATTCAACCCTTATAGTTTTGGCGGTTAATGGGTTAAAATCTAACTTTAAAAAAATCTAAGTAAAGTTTTTCAAAAATCCCTCTTACTGCACCCCTACACTATTATAAGAAGAATCGCCAAGCAAAATTTCAATCCTTTGGTTCAGCGGTTTGGTCTGTGCGGTATATGTCAGTCAGTCAGTTACGGAATTGTTTTACATATAAATAGATAGGATATAATATACATAATAGGATAACTCAATTATAAATTTCGTCCCGCCGTCAGGCACGCAAAATATCGATGTCTGATAGCTGCAACTTCATCCGCTTTACCAGGCCCCGCAAGCACCAATACTTAACAGAGCAACCCCAGCTGCGCAGATTTATTTTAAAGTCTCGATTTGGATTGTCCCAATTTTCCTCCACACTGTTCTATCGTCACTTAACCTTCACATCGTTTATTTTATTTATGTTGACAGTTTACTATTTAGCACTGTTTTACAAACTACATTATTTTATAACATACTTCAATAAAATTATAATAATCCACATTTCCGCACATTATTAGTCTCCATATATAGTAAACCATACCTATGCACACCACTCGTGTGCAAACATATAAGGGAAAAGTAAATCGACAATGAGTCAACCCAAAATACGATCTGTCCAAAAACCCAGCACAGAACTCCCTGGAATTCAAAACGCATCGGTGCATAATATCATAAAACCGTAAGTCAACTTGACTTACGAATCAAGGCTCGCCGCATAAAAGGATAAAATATCGGGTAACCTATTATTATAAATATCGATTACTGTGAGATAAAGACTTTGTAACAGCAGGGGTAACTTTGAAACACAGTAATTTTTCGTATTTCGAATCTTGCGCCGCGTCCGTGATACCGGGAAGGCAAAGAACAGCGTCAACAGCTTGTCCGACATACAGAGACACCTAGTGGCCAGTGGTCGAAGCTTCTGAGTGTCATTTATCTTCGCTGGTCAGTGTATTGTTTAAACCTGTTGTCAAGCTATTGACTCAAACTCCGGAAACTTTGTGTGCTGAAGGCTAACACCTTATACAACCAACTACCTCAGGTAATTATTTTTTATTGCAATATGTTGGTTAGATTGTGGAGCAATATAACTTTTGTGTAGCGATATTTCAGAGAGATATGAGAACATATCCTAAATATCGAAAGTTGTCGGGATTGCTTTGTGACACATTGACACTGTCACAAAATAACCCACAAAATCGACCCACGTCCTCCAGCCGCTCGATGCTGCCTTTTTCTGACCTCTAAAATGCCACTGGTGGAAAAGAAGTATTGACTATCTGGGAAAAAACTACTCGAAGGAGCAGAATGTGCCGAAAGAGGAATTTTCTCATCTTCTCAGAGAAATAATGGCTGCCTTGGGCATTCGAGGTCTCTTTGATGTCAAAGATATAGATAAAGCTATCCAATATTTGTAATAGGTATATTTGATAGTGTATCAAGATTTTGATTAGCGTTTTACTGTCTAACTTTGTGTCAAGTAATTATCCCTCTTGGATTTCAAAGCGAAAACAATGATGTCACAAAGTAGCCTCACTCGACGGGTCAACTTTGTGATATATATTGACTTTAATTTTTCAATGGTAATCAAAGATCTGGTTTACCGCAATACATTAATACGTAAGGAAAGGATGTACCAACGTTTTACAATTGTTCGTTTTGGACAGGTTTTAAATCTGATCGGCGGGCACAGAAAATAAAATTTAAAATCCATCACAAAGTCACCCCATCTTAAGGTATTTCATTTGAAAACTTTGCTAATTATATATTTTACATTACACTTCCTATGAGAAATAATACTCTTTATAATGTTCTCAAACCCATCCTTGACAATCTCTAATCAAATTCTATATAAAGTCATTCTAGTGAAAACGGCTCCGAATTTTTTTTAATAATCACAGAATCAAGCGCTAAATTCATTAACTAATTAAACTTTTACTAATTCTCATTTTTATTTCGTTTACTTTATCGCTCCTCTATTCCAAGAAGATAAAAATTCTCTTAACAAGCATACATAAGACATCTACCAGAAAATGAGCATTTAATGCTGCGATGCCTTGGACAGGGTAAAGATTTTTAACGCTGCCGCATTTTAAAAACGCCAAGAGATAAACCGTGTACGACCCTGCATATTGAAAAATTTTTGTCAAGACAATAATCTATCGAACAATTAATTTCAAAGCAAAGTATATCAGCTGTTGATAAAGCCGTAACTAAGACAAGAAAAAGCGTAATTAATTTACGTTTAATTAACTTAACACGAGAAAATAATCGTTTTTCTAATCTAAGTTTTTAACCAACTGCTGTCGTCGGAAAAGGCGTCAGAGTGAGCGGTGGGCTTTTAAATGTGCATTAATTATTCTGCATTGATTTAATGAAACCTGTGTTCCTAGCTGATAACTAACAGCGAGATATTTTTTCTTCCTATTCTCTTCAAAATTTCTTTCGCTGTACATCGCCCGTGAAATCAAGTGTAGTATGGATATCTAAACATCTTTATAAATGGATGCTCCCTACACATGAGATTTTATCAAACTTTTTTCACATTACCAAAACTGAAATATTACAAAAATTTGTTTTGATAAAAATATTTTTGATAATTTTCTAAAATGTGCTATTAACATTTTAAAGGTTTTAAAAGATTAAAAGATTTATTTGTAACCCTAAATCCATGGTTCATTATTAAGTTTATCTTTATATAGTAAACCATGCGCAAGTTATACCCCATGATTATATTTATTAAAAGAAATAGATTAAAGGGCAAAGAAAAGAAAATATTAAAAAAAATCAGGTAATCTCTTCTAACGAAACTACCGCGGGTTATTAACGTAGGATTACTTATCCTTGCTTACCTCTTTTGTAAGTATATATGTATGTACGTATATATCTTTGTATATATATGTATGTATGCATGTACGTGTGTATATATGTATGTATGTATGTATATGTATGTATGTGTTATGTGTTAGCTCATCTAGAAAGTAAGTACCATTTGGGTATTAAAAAAGATTAGCTATTTGTTTTCATTTGTATTTTATTACATTAAAATCTACACACCTTAAACTCCTTTTCGACATATTCATCATGCGAATTAAGACATGTGTCATATATTGGAACTAATTGAAACATACCCGCTTCGTAGAATTCGGTCGTCTGCGACCTGAACAAGTTCTAGACGTTTACCTTGATCTCATTATCACTTGCAAAGTGCTGGACGGAAGGAAATTGTTTGAGATGAGAAAACAAATGGAAGTCGGATAAAGCTAGGTCCGGACTATAAGGAGGATGACAGAATTGTTCCCACCGAAATGAATCAACCAGCGTTGTCGTTACGCGTACGGTATGCGGTCCACGTCTTTTGTTCTGTATCGCGCCCGTAACTTCTTCAATGCAGTGACGTAGCGAGCATAACTGGCGCTCGGGGCACGGTACCTATTTGGCGCCCCCCTTTCCGAAAAACATATAGTAATATGATATAGAATTAGTGAAGAGGACCATTTGGCGTCCCTGTGCGAGTGGCCCCCGGGATGTGATAAACCCCCTTGCCCACCCTTCGCTACGCCACTGCTTCAATGTCTTACAGTAAGCTGTTGTGCCTCGTTCCATCCAGACCACTAACAAAATCCCCCGCCGATCCCAAAAGACGGTGCACATGATTTTTCTTGGTGAGACGATAAATTTCACAAGGTCGAACATTTCTCGCATTCAAAAACGTGATAACGGATCTTATTTCACATCTGGCAGGCCGATCGATTGATTTAAACATGATTACCAGCAATAATATATATATATATATATATATATATATATATATATATATATATATATTTATTTATTTATATATATATATATATATATATATATATATATATATATATATATATATATATATGTAATAATGACGCCCCACTAATATTAATTGTCCTATATCTAACGCGTGTCTTAGTTTATCCTGAATAAAACCCAGCTCTATTTCAAAAACGAAATCGAGAATCGAAATAATCTAATATTCTCTTTAACGCATAAGCGGGAAAGTTAGATTTAGAGTTCCGTGATCTCGACCCCCTTCGAGGAAATGCCAAGTGATCGGGGTCAACCAATTAAAATAATTCTAAGCCTAGCGGTGAAATCGGAAGTTACTCAGCATAAAAGGCGAGACGGAGCGATTTCGCGCTCTCTTCTTACTTGGCGCTGTTTCAGTACGTCCTTGCTCGCTGTCCGCGTACTGTTCCAAAATATATTAGAATGTAATCATATTCGATAATCCAGCCTGGGCAGCTATGGGCTGTCAAGTTGAAGTTATTGTAAAACATCATGTCGTCAGCGTATGCCAAGTCATTCAACTATGTATAACAGTGTATCTACCCTGATGTCTTGAAGTTTAGTTCCATGGAATAAAATATTTCAAGTGTTCATCGTGTTCCTGTTCTTTCCTGAAGTGTTTATGTGTGAATCCATCTCCTGTACCGGTCTACTAGAAGTAATTACTACTCTGGCTACGTCTACATTGTCGTGTTTCGTGTACTCTGCAAAGTTAAAGTTATTCGTGCGAGAAATACCCGTTTTTATTTCGTTTCATATATATGTCAAAATTTTGAGGTATTTTGGTACTTTTCTGTTTAACCGTTTACTGCTTGTCCAAGCGATACAAACTGGGTTTGGCGCCCTGCCAAAATAAAAACTTGCGAGGTAAGGACGGATGGTTTTAGCGTCTGAAATTTTCCTTTCCGGAGGACCGTTATTTAAGAACGTAATCCTACGTTAAAAATTAAAACTCATATCTGCATATTGGAAATAATAATTATAAAATTTTATATAAAAATACAAAATTATTATATTTCAGTGTGGTATTTCTTGCAATAATGTACCATGCAGGAATCATAGGAATCAACATAATTTTTGTCACTGTTCTACATTGAAATAATATTTGGTTATAAGGAAACATTTGGTTCTTACGTGTTAGACTCTCTGACATTAGCTACAATACAATAATGGCGTGAAATTTCTACCACACAATTGTACGTAGAAAGTAGATCCCATGATTTCTAAGTCATCCTCAGTAAAAGGATTAAACCCAAAGATATAACTATGAAAGGTCATCTTTTTTTTCCCTCACATAATTTTCTAGACCTTGAAATTTTAGATATAAATTCTATTTCGCTTTGTTTTTGCAATTTTGCATGTGTTGAATTAATTAATTGTTAATTTTTAAAAGGAAAAACCCAAGAAATTTTAAAAAAATCTGCATATTTTTTAATAAAATTAAGCACTCGAACAGAACCTAGTTTCACATTTTACTGAAACTGTTTTTAAAAGATAGCCACAAACTGCGTAAAATGGGAAAAAATTTAAAGAAACGAAAAGAGAAAAATTTTTGAGAAATTCATGAATTCCTCAGAAAATCCCTCCTATACTGCGTAAGGTTTAAGGTATATATTAAATCTCGTTTTTTTTTAAGTACAAATGATCTCAAGTGTATTCCACTAATAAATCCTTGAATGCCTTTATATTTATTATGAAGATGAAATGTCAGTTCGCTATTTTCTAAACAGTATCAAGTGTTTCACAAAATAAAGTCAAGTAAATTTACGTTTGTTTATGCAGCGTAAATTCCAGTTCTTCAGTTTACTTATTAAAACAAATTACAAAATGGTTAGAAAACTTGATATTAACTAAAATAAAGTTTAAGACGACAGAAAATAAAATATGAAAAGTACGTGGGAAGTTTATTAAATAAGTTACTATGAAGTTGTGCTACTTTGAGAGCAGAGCATTATAAATTAAAATTGTGTGGATACTGTCAAAATAATTCCACTCTTTGACGATGCCGAATCTCTGTTTTAAGGAACTGCAATAGATCTCAAAGATTCAGCTATCTCATAAATTAACTAAAACTATTATTTCGTTCATCAATATCTTCATAATTCATGACGTCGCACAGAAAAGTTTTAACTGTTGCATGACGTCAAAATACTTACTGTCCCCTATAAGTGCATTATTTATCCATGTTTCGATTTTTATCTATTCTCCCTGATACTAGCCTCACACCCAAGGAGGAAAGACTTTGCAGGACGCTGCAGTTCAGCGTTTGAGTTGAGGAGTTTTAAAATAAAAAATTTAGAGCTACGTTTAAACGTTCTTAGTTTTGATTATCTTTATTTCAAATTATTACATAAATATACAATTTTTTAGATCATTATTTCAGTTGTCCTCATTTAAAAAAAATCAAAATTATTTGCATTACAATGCATATATAAATAACATATGCAGCGTAATTTGAATTTTTAAAGATGCTTTCAGCATCTAAAAGAAAATTTTCATTAATTTTAAAAAGACGAATTCAATATTTTATCGCAAATTTAGTTTAAACAGAGAACACATTCATTAGTGAAGCATCACGCCGGAAATCCTATAAACACAATGTAAGTTCTTGTAGAAAAGAATCAGTAGCAACAAATCTGAGTAACAGAAAATCAGTGAAACTAGCATGATAAGAAGAATTAAAATTTCTGCATAATGTCAGTACAATCTACTTTGAACGAAATTAATTATAACGAGAAAACCTTATTCATTGAAATACACTTTTGATTAGAAACAGATGGAGATGGTCAAATGCAAACAAATACTGCGGACGAGTAATTTTCATAATAGGATGGCTTCTTTTTTTAAGTAGAAACAAAATGAATGAAACGGAATATTCATTATTTACTGTATCATACAAAATATTAACTTCAGGTGCATCGAAAGAAATTCGTAACTAGTTTAAGAATATCAGATGAGCATTAAATTTATTATGTAATTTCGTGATTTATCAACAGCAAGGAAACGTAACAAATTAAATGAAAGCATGATGGGCAAATAAATTAAAATTGAAAAAATAATTAATTTCCCTTTTACTCATGTTTAATCAAAACTGCAGCATATCATCGTCATTTTTTCTTTTATTGAACAAAAGAATTTTCAGATTTTAAAAGGCTATATTTTAATAAATTACAATAGAAATTATTAATCAAGAAATTTAATACAGATATAAAAAAAAACCTTCAATTTAGAGCCACCAAATATGCAAACAATTACATCAAGTGAAATTAAGGATTAGAATACTCTACACACAAAGGGTAAAAAATGTATCACAGATAATCAACAAGGTAAACATAATCACAAAGAAAAATTGCGAAACAAATTATAATAAAATATTAATTAACGAAAATGATAAAAACTTGGGATAAAAAGACGGTTTGCTTTACGAACACGACGTTGTAATTAGATAGACGAATTAGTGTTCCGCATCAAGGCTCTTTGGAAATTGTAAAATATCTATTTTGGGCTGTTAATGATGATTTATCGTTCACTTCACCTTTTCCTAAACTTGAGTACTTTATTACGTGGAGAAAATTACATTTCACACTCGTAACCTTTTCAATCACTCCTACTCTTTCTGTTGTTGCAGTTTATTACTACTTGAGTTATTCTGTAGCTAATATTAATGATTTTTTTTTGTATTTTACCTTGGACTCGTGGGGTTCAATAATCGCGTGCATAATAAGTACAAGTGGAATTTGACTGAAATTTTACTATTTTCATCTTAAGGAAATACGTTACTAAAATGTGAAACATTCAATTTTCTTTGATCTTAGGAATTAATGTTTTTTTCCGTATTAATGAAATTTTACTATCTTTTAAATGTAAAATGTTATGACAGCCATCATAATTAATGTTCAATTATGTAAGCAATATATTTTGAAACAACGTAGTACAAGCCTCCGATATTATCAGTTTTTTCCCCACCTAAGAGGAAAAAAACGCTTTCTATTTAGTAAGATGGATGTTTTACAAAAATCAATTGACAAAAATCCTCGTCATATCAAGTGACATTTAGAGATGTCGACACTCGATATGACGAGATGTTACGCCAACTGAAGTTCAACTTATAGTGACTTGAGTGAACGATTACGCCGCTAAAGGTGACATTTCAAGTTTTTCGAGATGAATGATCACTCAATCACAACTTTTATACCGTTAATCAGTTAACATATTTTCTCTGTCTTGCGAAGAATATTAGGAGTTTAATAACACGCCAGTGTTTAAAAATAATTTCTCCTCAACTTTAAGGCCAGTGTTGAGGTGGAACATTTGGTTGAGTTACAGTTTGTAACAAAAAGTAGTCAGGATGTACGGTCAAGGTACGCCCATAAATCAGACAAGGTAAAATCATTTTTATTTGTCGCTGAAGTTTATGTATATCATATACATGGATGCATCAATGAAATCGAAAATATAACAGCAATCATCAAACATTTCGAACCACCAAGATTATCAGTCTCGTGCGTTCACGTTGCCGAGGAAATTGATTTTCAGCCAGGAATTTCTCTAGTCATGGAATAAGTTTTTCCGGACAGAATTCGGGTGTGCTTATTGTTGTGGAATATGGGCCGCTGCAGTACCCATTTCGCAGTGAAACGTTGTTAGTTTGGCCGGAAATCTAACACGACGACCGGATCTTGTTGTCCTTAGTACCGGAACGTCTGCTAGCACAAGTTCTGGGACGTCTGGTAGTTCCTGTGATGCGTCGGTGTGCTTGGCAGGCTCAGTCGTGTTGCCGGAGGGTTCTTGCTGAAGGTCTTGTGATAGCAAATAAGCAGTTTTCAGTCTGTCAATGGATATAACTGTCTCTTTCTGCTGTACCAGATCTGGGGGAAAATTATCATTTCACCGCATCACCAGAAACGGTCCGTTGTACGCAGGGACTAATGGTGGTTTCACATGATCTTCGCGAACAAACACATGTGTACATGTCTGTAAAGCTTGAGGCAGAAAAATTCTTTGCCTTGAGCGATTACATGTTTGCTTAGGCATTCACATTACCAAGGTCTTCACAAGATCAGAGGAAGTGAGTATCAGAACATCCCCTGATAAACGCAGGATTGTACAATAAATCAGTTCTGCAGTAGTAGCTGAAAGTTCATCTCTGAAGACAGTGCACATGCCTAATAAGACAGTGGGTAAGCGCTCTGTCCATCTTTCAATCAAACTGGCTTTTAAAGCGGTTTTTAAAGTCCTATGAGCGTTTTCGACCAAACTATTATTTGCAGGTGAAAGGGTGTGGTATGAACTTGTGTGATGCGTAGGAGTTTAACAAGACTTTTAAAAAGACTGTCAATCCTGATCTGTCGGGACCTTACTAGCGGCACCGAACCTCGTAATCCAATACGCGAAAAATCTTTAGTGACTATATCGACTATAACAGCTGGCAATGGAATGGCTTCGATGCAGCGTATGTATATGTCAATCATCATGAGTAGATACTTCTATGAATAGTGTTCTTTCTACAAAACCCAGAAAATAAACTCCAAAGTACCAAACCTTTGTCGCAAAAAATGTCGTGGCGGGAAACCTATCATGTTCTTCATATTTACCAACACTTTCATATGGAAAACCGTCATTTTTATATCAACAAGCGGCTCTAGGATTTCATGAAAATGGTTTGAATGTGGTTTTGTTTGTTCAGTCTGAACAAACCACAGAAATTCATCTAGATACATTCATTTCAAGTGTTTGATTAGTTTCTTTATGGTAAAACTCTGCATACAATAAAATTTCCCCTCAAAAGAATATGTCCTAAAACATTAAATATTTCATCATTTTGGTTTTAGACTCATCAACCTCCCGTGTAAGATGTTATCGTTTTACATTGCTCCAAGTATGTTACCTTGCTAGCGGTACCGAACCCCGTAATCCAATTCCGCGAAAAAAGCTTTAGTGACTATATATATATATATATATATATATATATATATATATATATATATATATATATATATATATATATATGTATATATATATATATATAATTTGAAAAAATATGTTTTTACGAATTGTTCGTATACTTGGTTTAGGTCGACATATATTATTTGGAAGGAATCTTACACCATCGAAAATGAAACCCACTGTACCTTATCTGACAGCATAAATTGAAAAGTTTCACCTGTAGTAGTTAAGTGTAGTTGTTAAGTGTAGTAGTTTAGTGTAGCAGTTAAGTGTAGCAGTTAAGTGTAGCAGTTAAGTGTAGCAGTTTAGTGTAGCAGTTAAGTGTAGCAGTTTAGTGTAGCAGTTAAGTGTAGCAGTTAAGTGTAGTAGTGTAGTAGTTCAATTTTTTTCAGGTGACAGAGATCGTTGCATTTGGTGATTTTGCCATGAATTATAAATTTATCAATTTTGTTTTTAAAAGGGTGAGATTTGAGTGCCTCTATACGTCTATATTTCACCAAATTCTATAAGCATAAGCGTTCATTTCCAGCCTCTTAATCAAACGTGGTTTTGCAAACTAAACTTTACCAACAGTGTAATAATACTGCTCTAAAATATTCCGAGTATTAGTAAATACACCTCGTTCTAAGTAAATAGTGAATGCACGAAGTCATTAAATTCCCAATCCCTGATTCCATTTACGCTGAAATGAATACCAGCGCATAGTTAAACGTAGTATTATGTTCGTTAGTTAAACGAACATCGAAGAGGTATGTTTGACCCACTTGCATAGGACTTGGTAATGGCGTTTTGTAATTATACAATAACTTGTACAATGAAGCCGTGTCTTGCAATTATTTTCAAATCTTGAGGTTAATAAAAAAATGAATATTTCAAGTAGAACTTCTAGATATTAATAGAAAATGGGTAATAGAATTTGTAGATCTAATTTGCTACGTTTCACTTCTGGATGAACATTGGGAATGATGTAATATACAAAAAAAAATAAAATAAAATTTGGCCAAGATTTATATGTGTGTTAAAATGTATTAAGTACTAAATTTTCTTAAAAGGTGTTATTCTTCTAGGTAAACGTTGTTCAGATACAGACAGCAAAGATTGCATCTATGTGTTTTGATGGAATAATTATTTTAAAATTTATTTTACATCCA
This sequence comes from Dolomedes plantarius, assembly GCA_907164885.2. NCBI lineage: Eukaryota > Metazoa > Arthropoda > Arachnida > Araneae > Dolomedidae > Dolomedes > Dolomedes plantarius. Next base: position 91,229,526 of record OU015500.1, on the reverse strand, counting down.
CGTTATTTTACATCCACCCGTAAAAATTTACAAAACATTATCACATGCCTAAATCTCTATCAATTTATAAACAAAAATCTATGATGAATTTTTAAGTGTTGGATTTTGAATTTCTATTTTTGCATTTTTCCTATTTAAATTTAATTAACTCTTACCATTGTCAACAGGTGGCGATACTTCTCCATTTTTTGCTATCGCTACTGCCCCTTAACGCGAAGTAAGCCAGTAATCAAGTAGACTTGTAGGAGGAGAAACGCAAAACCTTTCTCGTTGTTTGTACGTGATACACAGCATCTATAGTGTTGGAATATGCCACATACAACTTGTATACTGTGAGAGCACGTACTGTGCTAAATTCTTTTTGCGTGTATCTGCAAGTTTCGAAGGGTAGATATGCCGACATTCGTCTGCGTAAGTAAATACTGTTGCTTTGTACTCAGCTAATTTTCATGTCTCAATAAATACAGTCCTACAAAAAGCTTGTGATTATTTGAAAGTCATCAAACTGTTGAAATTTTCGTTCTACTAGTCTAGAATACAGTGATAGCAAAAATCCAGCCTCCTTTTGAGCTATCTTTGAATCCGTTATTCAATATCTGCTGTGCGGTCCGGTTATTTTCCTACCAGTAGGATTTCTGCTAGACTTTAAATCAACTGAATTCGCACAGTAAGAAACAGTATTCGGAAAAGGAAATCCTTAGCCATATTTAATTCGAAATTGATCTAGTGGTTAGGACATAAGAAAGTTAGGACATATGAGATTAGGACATATAAGGTTCCAGAGATCCAAGTTTCGATACATACTGCTAACAGGCGTGGATCATAGCGGGAATTGATTATGGAAATAACATTTTCCTAAAAAAAAAGAAAATTTTATAACTCAACATATTATAGTTTGAATATAATCATGAAAGTAACATATGTAAGTTCCAAAACCTTAAGCCATTGGAATAAACTGACATCTTGTGCACTGACATCTCGTGCATTTTCTATGAAAGAAATTGGAGGGATAGATTTTAAGGGGTTTTATTCAAAAAATGATATTTACTTGCATGTCGGGTTAGCCTAGAGGTAAGGATGCTGACTTCAAAGTTCAGAGGTTGTGTGTTCAATTACTATTCATTTTTTATTTGTCATCCATTTATTGAGTGACTCAAATAATTTTATAGTTATACATTATGCGCATTGGAATTTCTATAATAATCGAATGTAATACTTTTATTAATAAAAATTGTCTCCACTTACTAAACAAAATAATTTTTCGAGTGTGGCAACCAGGAAGATGATTGAAAAAATTGTTAAAATAGAAAGGACGTTTTGATTTCTTTAAAGATCAGGTGCGATACACTATAATCTGATAATCACAAAACGGTTTCTGTTTTTTTTTCTTGGATTCCAGATAAAATGTTGGTTGTATTGCTATTAGATGCATTGCTATCACCTAAAGCACAATATGGACTTTCTCTGTGACAAATACGGATTTTTTTATTTTACTAACCGACCAATAATTAGTATCTTGACTTACCTTTACCCTGACGTTGAAATTCATTTTTTTAGCCAAACCAGTGTAATTGTAACATAAGGGACCATTTTCCGGGATCAATTTCCTCCAAATCTTTTAAATTTTTTGTAATAATGTTGTTATGCTCAGAATGATTAGGAAACTTCTAAAAGTCTTTTTTTATCGAGAAATTTACTTTTCCCCTAACTTGTTATCGCACGAGATTTATTTGAGGTAATTTTTCTGTTTTTTCATTAAATGTAAATTCAGATAGTCAAAAAATCAACAGATTATAAGATCTTTCTTTTTACTAAACTCTGTAAAAACTAATAATAAATACTAAAGAATGTCATAAAGGCATAAAAACTGAACATAAGCGAAATTAATTCTTAAACTGCACTAATGTTCTCTTCAAAATAAAGAAATAATTTACTTACGATATCTTACAATAGAATACAAATTTTAAATTGAAAATATCTCATTTAGAAAACAACATCCTCAGATTATATATTTAACTAGCTGAATACCCGTCCTTCCCTACTAAGTACATTCAAATTAAATACAACGGTCAGTGTCTGCAATTAATGCCAAAAAAATATTTATTTATAAAAAAATAGTAACGGACATTTTTATAGACAAAATTATGTAGAAGATAATATTCAAATTAAATACAACGGTCAGTGTATGCAATTAATTTGTATGTTTAATATCCATAAAACATACAAATTTAATTTAAATTCTTTAAAAAAATTTCACCTTAATTAGTCTAGTGGTTAAATTTTATCTTTTACTGCATTTTAATACTTTTTGTCAATTTATGTCGTTGTTATGCACGTGACGCAAAATTTATTTAAAGTATCCCAAAAAGAAAAGAAACCAAGCGATAAGCATTTAATAAATTAAATTACAAAAATTGATCATTAAAAATTCACCAAAAATCGGAAAATGGAGGTAAAGATTCGAAAATATATTTTATTTTAAATGAATTTTTATTATCTTCCTCGGGATACAAATTTTATGACCCTCAGGTTATTATTTTAAATGCAAACTTTAAAGAATGTTACAAAAACAGCTTAAAAATTTAATTTATAAAAATCCAAGAAGATTTTCTTCAAAAATCTTTCTTAGTGCACCCCTAAACTATAAGAAGAATCGCCATGCAAAATTTCAGCCGTTTAGGTTCAGCGGTTTGGTCTGTGCGTTATCTGTCAGTCAGTCAGTCAGTCAGTTACGGAACTGTGTTTTATATATAGATGAGATGCAGGACTGTTAGATCATCTACATTGTTCAAAAATTCCCGCACACTAACACATAATTCAAAACAAAATCTCACACAATGCTACTATGTACATTAAACTTCAGATGTAACGAAACATATTGACAGAAAGAATATTACTAGCTGAGAACGAATGTAAAATCGTCCGTCAAATCAAGAGATGTGGCAATTCATCACTATAAAGAATGAGCGATTTTATAGAAAAGTTTCAGAACTTTACACTTCAACATAGGTGGGACTTAAGTGACTCAATATTATTATCTTTTCTTCTGGTAAATATAGACCTCACACAGATGAACTAAATAAGATGTATTTTTTTTAGCTCTCAGAGATTAAATGCTGAAACGGATTTGAACATCGTGTTTCTCTAAAGTTTTTTTTCCCTTTCATTGACGAGAAACCCCGATCAGACTGAAGAATAGTCTTGAGATTTTTCGTTTAAAAATATAAAAGTGTCTCAAATTCTTAAAAAGCGTACGGCCAAAATAGAATTGTTATCAAAAATTGCAACAGTTCAATGATATCTCAAGCTCCCTGAAAGTTCACATACAACACCCTAGCAGATAGCCGACAGAGTTCTATTAGTATTTGCATTCTTATCGTAAATGAACAATTAATATTATGTATAAAATAAAGTTCATTATAAACTTTTATATTTATAAAAATATTGTTGGCGAAAGCTAAGCATTTCTCTTATATTACGGTGAGTACTCAGACGCCTCATTTTGCCTACTGTTTGGAACACGTCCTAATATATGAACATTTTTCTCGAACTTATGAAGAAATATTTATTGCAGAAATGAAGAGTCAACATTATTGCCTCTTTGTTTATCCTCTAGCTAATCAGGTTTGCGTTTCCGGTCACATATTCCTACGTGATTCTGTTTTGTTTTTGAGTTTTCTACCTCCTTCAGAAAAATGCGATATTTCCGGCCATACAGTGGGGGTTCATAAGAGGTATGGTCCGATTAACCTTCCAACACGCGCGTCTGCGCAAATTTTACGACAAATTCGGTTTTTAATGCACTTTTTTCGCATATCGCAGCTGGCACATCTGAAGGTCAATTCTATTCCTCCTTTCAACCCTTCCCCACATCATGGAATGTGCCAACAGGAAATCACATGACAATTTTTATTGTTAACCGAGCTTTTGTGCTATGTGGCAGCTTGTTCCTAAAATTTACGACACGCGCGTGGTCGTGGGTGAAAATTCGCAAAATATTTTTTTCTCAAGTATTTTGTAATTTTTGTTAATAATTAACGTGTATTATTTTAATTTGTATAAATTCGAATCTATAATTTATATAGGTTTTCATGACAAAAAAAATATACAATCAGCTGATTTTTACCACATTCTTTAAGAATTATCTGAGGAAGAAAACGAAAGGAAGGAAACATTTGGATTTTAAAGCAAGAGCGATTTGAATGAAGAAGATATAGAAATAAATAATATCACTAGGGAATATGAACGATATATTTCGGATAATGATGATAATAATGATTTAGAGGAAAGAAATGATGATGACATGTTCTATGTTGGTAAAGATAAATCTTCTAAGTAGCGAAAAGAGAAGTATGCAACCTACTCAAAGATGAATATGATGCAAGTGTTACTTGACCTAAAACACCATGCCAAGGATATAGAGTTCAAAATAGGATCATTTTTTAAAATAATTGATATAAATATGCTTGATGAAATTTTGGATTGTACAAATAAATATATAAGCATTTAAAAATAATATATTGTCATTTGAATGTGACATCATTTGTATTTTGCAACAATAAAATCAATGTGTTATTTCATAACAAATTTATTATCAGTATTCATTCATTTATGTCGTTTTTCGTGCCAAAAACGGTAAAATAACATCTGTCGTAAAAGATAGGACGCGCGCGTGCTCATGTAAAATTGCTGAGCTCGCGTGCTGGAAGTCTAAGTAAACAGCGCTCTCCAGCGTCAGGTTTGCGCTTCCGTTGTTTATTCCTATGGGATTATTGGTCGTCTTCATGCCTACTATCAACCCTCTGAATCTGTCGGTCGAATTGAGCAACACCCTATATATATATATATATATATATATATATATATATATATATATATATATATATATATATATACACATATACACACACACACACACATATATATATATATATATATATATATATATATATACACACATATACACACATATATATATATATATATATGTAACAGCGTCTTCTTAAATTTTAAAACATGCCTATTTTTTATTGAAATTTTTTTGATAAAGGAGAATAAATACTTTACATATTTTCATTTACTAGCACAGGTAACTATCTATTTCTTAATTTCCTGTATAAATCATAGAAAAATCATTTAATTTTGGGAAACCACCATCTGAAGAATGAATTCTGATTTATTGAAAAACTCACATTTCTAATTTATACATGTACTGTTGCTAAAGTGGATATATATATGTACTGTTGCTAAAGTGGATACATTGAAAAAGAGTTATTTTTCTTTTTTTCTAGGGTATTACGTACGAAAAGCTGTAGGGTCTCTTACTACCCAGGTTCAGAAAAAACATAACAGTAATTCAAATTTTATTAAATTTAATGATTTTTACCAGTATTAAGTTTGTTAATAAAACAGGTGTAAAATTTACATCACCTAAACTCGAAACATCTTCCATTTTATGCTAAACGAGCTTTTTCTCTGTGGAAAATAAAATTCCAAGCAAGAACTGCGGGCAACCGAAATTCTTTACAAAGGACGAGTTAAAAAAGAAAAACCACCCTTTTCATGGAAGCTGAAACTCGGGATTACAGAATCAGATTTCTTTACATGTAATACAATTTAAAGAAAAAAAATTCCTGAATACCAGAAACTGAAATTCAATGCCTTTTTATTAGATTACAAATGTACCTTTTGTCGAGGAATTCAGAATTAGTTTGAATGCTTTCAAAAGGGTACATACAAAATGAGTGAAAATAATCCCATTAAAACGAGAAAACGTCCATTCTTACGTATCCGAGGGTTCTAATTGAAGAGCCTTGTACCGAATTCTAAATCAAAGGAAAATGCATTTATTATAAATCCGGATGGAAGAAATATTTTCCTTCGCGTATCTCACAATTAATAAAACCCAATAGAGGAATGTCATCTGTTTACAAAAGGTAACTGATAATAGAGCTCATTTTTGGGAACGTCTTTGAAATTACTCAACAAGATATGCTTACGGTATCTAGTTTTCTAGAAAAGAGATCCTTTAAATCACATATACCGATATCATTAGTGGTATTCACCGATGCAAAATTAAAGAATAAACGTACGGTCAGAAAATTATTTCAAAGAGCGGCATATTGTAGGGATTTTTTTTTAATTTTTAAGTAAATGTATAATACGTTTTGATCCGGAATGAATTTTCTAGTTTGCTTAAGAGCGAAAGCGTGTACGTAATTGTTGCTAAATTTGCAGAGTACGTACTTGAAAGGGTTAATAAATATTGTTTCTCTCTAGAAAATCTCTGTTGCGCACTTCATTACTCTTAGGAATATCAGACCTATAATCAGAATATTAGTATTCTTTCACACCTATAATTGAGTAATGGAATATGTATGCAACACGTTGCAAGTAGGATGTAGCAAATGATATATTTAGGAAAGAACAAGAACATCTGTTATAAAACCAAGCTCGCATCCTCTTTCAAGGACAGTTCATGAGCTTTATAACTGCTGGTCAACTATTGCAAACTGTAATTCCATCCAAATATCTGGGGAAAATATCGCCACAAAGTGCAATCCAAGCCAATATGGCACACCTTTTGCATGTACAGTAACCACCGCTTATAGTGATCAGTGGTTATAAGAATCAACTGTTTATAAGAATCAATATCGCAAAAACAAAAACAAATGTATTATTTCCATGTTAAAATTTCCGCTTTAAAGAATCAATCCACCGGTTATAAGAATCAGTTTCCAATCTTCGCCTTCCTTTCATTTTTCCAAAAAATGCCCCTTGAACTCTCAAAAGGTACGAAATTCTTTCTTAAGTTTTTGAAAAGAAAGATTGATAAAACTTTGGGGTGGAAAACAGCCGTAAAATACATTCCTTTAGACATAGCATAAGAGTTTCTCCTTATACGTTTTTGCTAAACACTGTCTTATTAGCTTTACCCAGGGGCATCTAACCCGCCCGGGTCCGATTTCGCTTTTCTCCAGACAGGCACTCCTTTTTTCCAACCACTTCCTGGTTGCGGAGTCCTGGACCCTGAAACACATAAATCTTCCGCGAAGTGTCCACCATCACTTACGCAAACGGGACAGGGGATTCAGCACTTCAAACCGTGAAACGTAATCGGATCCATTTTGCTAAATCAGATGAACCAGATGCTGGATCTAACGTTTCACGGTTTGATACAGAATCAAACCGTGAAACGTAAGCTATAAAGTGAATCTTCGTCTGAGACTGTAATAAGCATACGTCGCTAGTATTCACTTTAGTTTTCTAACATAATTGCCAGTTAGTATTAGAACTTTTTGATAGTAGAATTCAAATATGATAAAAACAAGGAAAACTTTTAGTTTTTCTGAAAAACAGAACTTGTAAATTAGATATGATGCTCTTCCAAAGTGTAGGCAAAGAGAAGCTGCCTCTTGTTGATTTTATAATCATGTGTTGTTACTTATAGGTCTAGAAATTGAGTTATAGTATTTGTTTAGAAATTGAGTATTTTTAAAATTATAAAAAATTATTTTAATAAATGATAAATAACGTAAATTAAAGAGTATTTAATGGTAAATTATGCATATATGTTCCTGTGTGTTTATATATATGTACAAGTATATATTTGTGTATGTTTGCCTATCCAAAGGGTAGTTTCGGTTATAAGAATCAACTGCTTATAAGAATCAAAAACAGTAATAACAAACGTGATTCTTATAAGCGGAAATCACTGTACCTTCCTTGAGCATGGGTTTTGCCGAGATATTGAGGGGAGAATTAACTGTTTTTTTTCGACTAGCTAAGGTGGGGGAATCTTTGCTTGTCTGTGGTAGAAGAAGGTGATCATTATTGTGGGTGCGATGAGTCATAGGAGCATGCACAGTTTTAGGCCTAATTTGGTAAATCTTAAATATTTGTAATCTGTGCAACATGTGCTTTCTGAGAATAATTAAAAGTTACTTCATATCGTATTCCTATGCTATTTATTCCTGTTTGTAATGCGAGTCTGATTTCCTTTATTATTTATTATAAGTATTAAACTTATTCTTGGTGCATGTGAGCCAGGTGGGAAATTCATAAAATGTATGCTTAAGTAAACTATTCTTATTTGGCTAGATATTAAGTCTGATTCATAGCAGTAGCTTCCCATGGTGAGACTTGAATCTGGTGCATTACTAATTTATCAAGTAATTTTAACTTATCCATTACAACGCTTTTGAATTAGTTTTCACGGCGATCACGGTATAGCAACATACAAGGCAGCAATATAAGATGATCTTTCAATATTTTGTCTGTATTTTATTAAATGTCTTTATCAATTCTTAAAATAAGGATTTTATTGCTTAACTGAGGGGATTTTTTTAAATTTAATATATCCGTGGTATTTCTTCTGGTGTTATAAAGCTCGTGAAAAAAAGGGCACATTCGAGTAAGTCTTAACAAACTAAGATTAATAAGAGGGAACTGAAATAGGTCTCCTTCTCAAAGGGTGTGTAGAATTTCATTTAATTGCTGAATTTCATTATTACTACACTAACGAACAAAACCTTTTTTAGTATAATACTTTTCGCCGTTACATCGCAAATCATCTTCAATGCGTCAGCTCGCAGTTAGAACGCATGAGTCACTTTCTAAAAATAAAAAGGAAAATATTTCTTCTACGGCGGTGCCACTGGACAATACAAACTCTTACCAGTGACGTACAGGAAATTGCGAGTGATTTCTTCACAATAAGCTTACAAATAGTGAATTAGAATCTTAATGAATATGTAGATGTCTAGATTTATATTTTCAACCTATCTGGCATTGAAAACAATTTACCAAGAATCATAATGAAAGTTCATATAAGGTACTCCATGAACTTTTATGCGCAGCAACAGCATGAATATTTCTGCTTCGTTTAGATCTGAGAAAATTAAGATCCCGAAATTACCACACGCTAACTACAAGAAATTGTAAAATACCGTGGGCATTTGCACTCAAGTTCAGGTACTGTAATTTTTAGGAAAAGAGTTGTAATTACAGACAATGCATAATCCATTTAGTTATGTTAACGGTGGAAGTGGAGCAAAATTAGAGTCTACCGGAATATACCGAATACTACTGAAATATCACAAATATTTTAAAAATTTAAAAGCATCAGAAATGACTTTTCGTTAAGTTTCATAATTTTTATTTTTACTACACGCTAAAATTTAAGTGTCTAGACTATTGTCTATAAAAGAGGATTAGTTTCATACTTCGGTACAATTTCCTAACTGTAATATCACAAAATAAATGGAGTGAAATATTTCGCATGTTGTTGAAATATGTTCGAATGATATTAAGGGCGTAACATTTTTCATTACACATCATTAAAATTAAACAAGTATTCGATAGCTTAACTTATCAGGTATTTTTCTATTTTTCATCAATAGTTTAATTAACAAAGATTATTTTTATCATTTATAATCACGTTTATTTTTTATAAATGCAATGAAATAAAAGTTTTCAATCAATAAAAAAGTAAATGTTTGACCGTTTAAACTTTCATTACATTTGGGAATTTCCCAAAACTAGTTTAGGAATTTACAATTTAATGACTTCTGTTTGAAAAAAAAATTACATTTTTTAAGAAACAACAACGAAATCACTTCCTCAAGAACGGGGTAAAACATTAGGTTAAACAACCATTTCAGAACGCCTGAAACTTTACTGCGAATGACATCTTGAGAGGTCTTATAAATACCTACAGATAACAAGTCACTTTAAGAGCAGGCTGGAAGATTCTTCCGGAAGATCAATTTCTGTGGAAGATGATAATGATCTTGTTAACAAAAGCCCTAACAAGACACTTATTGTCTTGTTAGTGCTTTTGCAAATGCGATCCTCATATTTGGGACTGTCATTACAGTACTTGTTATCGTGCTTTAGAGGACTGAAGTACTGCCTGGTAATGATGGTATTTGAGAGATAAATGTATTTTTTAGAGTAGAGAAAATTCACTAGATGTTGCGGAATGCGTCAAAGATGTGAATACCTGGTTGAAACAAGTATACATAACAAATGACTTGGTAACGTGACATAATTATTAACACATATTTAATGCTATGCAAAACCACAATCAAAAATAAATAAAACATTATGACAACACTGTGTTTGTCCTGGGACTTAAAAAATTTTATTTGAAAATTCTAAAATACACAACATTATATTTTATTTTAAATTCAAGATAAGATAAAAAAAAGTTCATAACATGTTTGAAAACAAACACTACAGTTACTTTGGCGGAACGCTTTCTGTCAAAGAAATTTAAAGCATTATTTAAGACTGTGAAAATAACGATAATTATGTACTTCTGCATACATTTATATTTTAATGTCTGCAGATATAAATTTAATGCATGTAGATTAACAAAGAACTCGAAACAGAGGTTAAATATAAAGCGAAAAGTCTATGAAACAAAATATTTTGTCAGCATTTTATACAGAAATTTTCTTTTTGTTTCTCGAACCCTGTTCATAGAAGTATTTTTTGCAGTCCTAAACAAAGACATAATAATTTACTATTGACTTATTTATAAATATTTTAAATACAGGAGATTTGGTTTGGGAATAACCTCATAAGTCTGTTGTTTAAAATTACAAATCATGGGCAATATCTTAAGATATACTGTAAGTTCATATTACATGAAATTGTATGCTTACTGTTCAATGTTTCAAAACAGTGTGAATTAATTTAACATAGTTTTTCTCTTTTTATATTTTAGACTATATGATGCAATTAGTATACCAAAATATCTTTATGCATGAAAATTAAGATGGAAATAAAGTGTCTGACATGAATATTTACGAGTTACAAAATCCATATAGAATAGGAAACAAATTTTCTAGGGAATAAACTTAAATTCTTTACATGATGTAACATTTAATCTACAATTAGTACCTAGATAGTTTACCAAATCTTTACCTTAGCATATAAGTTATAGTATATATATATATATATATATATATATATATATATATATATATATATATATATATATATATATAATTTGGTCCATTAAAAGCAAAATATCTTTCAAAGAAGCATATACTTTCTTGTTTTCTTATTTTCTTGTATTATTCTTGGGAACCCGAGAAGTTAATGCTAAACTATCTGCCAAGAACTGTTTGCTATCTTCACCGCTATATCAACATAAAAAATTATACAGGGCTTAGTTTTCTATTCTGAGAACATATTTCTCATCCGCAAAGCTTTAAATATTTTCATACAACAAACATAAGTCTTTCCTACTTTATTTTCTGAAATTATGGCAATTTTAAAAATCTTCTATTTATATTCTTAAATTTACGTATGAATAGAAAACTATGTATATATTTTAATCTCTCTATTTACAGATCATTACAGCATATATTCACCAAAGTCTCGTAAAGAAATCCTCTTTACGGAGCAAAAGCAAAAAAAAACAAAAAAACACTAGTTTTCATTCTTCATTCTCTAAAATTGCGACAATTATTTATAAAAGCATTCTAAGACTTTATGTACTTAAATTTAAGCAAATATAGAAAAGTATGCAAATATGTTAATCCCTGTATCTAAATATCTTTGCATCATATATTGGGCAAATTTTCGTAATAAATCTTGCTAAAAAATAAGCGACAACTAAAATTAGTGGAAAATTATTAGCACTAATATTTACAGTATGCGAATGACAAGAGAACTTTTGTGTTCACTATAGCATTCAAAAGCGTTCTTACAAGAAATTATTCGACAGTTTTTTTTTTCTCTTAAGAGTAGCTATTTTTAAAATTGAATATAAACTCCTGAGGGTATTCCACATACGGTCTTGTTGGGTTTGTATATGTTAAATGTATGATTCGAGTTAAAAAACAGATATATAATTGTTAAAAATTTTGCTTATGTGTTATTCCTAGACACTGCTATACCTCATTACGTCAGGCTCTTAGTTTTGTTTTATACGGGATGCGGTTGAATGGACTCCCCCATTTATGAATGTCGCAGGTAAGAGCAACATGAGTTGTGGTGGCAGTTCGGGTGGATTTTTTAGTTGTCAGTAGACACCATTAGTTGGTCCGGTGAACATCAATGTTTCGCTACCGAGGCGTACTTTAAAAACAATGACTCTGTAACCGCGACATTGAGAGCATTTAGGAAGTGGTACGCATCTGATGCCGTTCATGATCGAAAATAATCCTGCGATGGGTTTCAAGGGTGAAAACAAGTTGTTCTGCATTACCCAGGAAACCAAGCAGTCGTCCTAGGAACATTAGAACACTTGAAAATGTGGAACACTTCCGCGTATCCGCTATACAGGAAGATGTTGCCGTCATTTCCCCAGAGATGATTGACAGAGAGTGTTGGAAAACTTTAGAGAACGGCGTTGACAGTGCATCGCAAAAAACGGGCACCATCTGAATGATGTTATATTCAAAACCTAATGGGATACAACTAGATTTTAGTACTTTACGAAAATATAAGTACAGTTGGTTTTCTGTTTAACGACTTTCAAGGGACCGTGAAAAATCGTCCTTAAGTAGAGATCGTCCTTAAACAGAATTTGTGAAAAAATAACATTTCCCTTCACACTTTACAGGCTTAGGACTGTCAATATATTTCTTAATATATTGGAGTGTTTAAAAATGTTATTTTCATTATCATCATTATTTTATTCACAAAAAGTTATTTAAAATTGCATTGAAAAAAATTGCATTGAATACAAACAATACAATAAATTACGTTTTAAAAAATTCAAAAAGTGTTGATTGCTTCATTCGCCTTGTTTCGTTATTCTCTTTTCGAGATTTTCTAAAATGTTAAATAAGTCACCTTCCATTTTCGATATAATATAGCGTCGGAGAACATCTAGAGCAGAAATTGCATCTGTGTAAGACGGTGGCAGTGTCTCGTTTTCAATGTCTTCATCTTCACCTTCTTCGTCTGACACTGTGATTTCGTTTACAATATCTTCATAAATTTGTTCTACATTTCTGAAATCTGTTGTTAAAACATATTTATCACAATTGTAGAAATCTTGAATTGAAACATCCCCATCTTCAACAAGACTTCTCCATTCTTCAGAGGTAATGTCATCTTCGTTGATTTCTACATCCGTACTTTGCAGTTCCACTACAAGTTCTTTGTGAATTCCAGCAACGCGAAAGCAGTTTTTTATTGTGGATTAAGAAACTCCTTTCCATGCTGATGTTACCATGTGCATTGCTTCCAAGATTGTAAATTTTCAAATTTTTATACTGTCAGCCGAATTGTTTATTAATTTCCTAATTAAAGACTTTCTGTAGTATGCTTTCACACTGCGAATAATACCCTGGTCTAATGGCTGCAACTTGCTAGTGCAATTAGCTGGTAAGAAATGGATAGTCAAATTTGTATGTCCAGGAATATTTGGAGTATGTGCAGTACATCGGTCGATTAAAAGTAAAACTTTTCTCTTTTCTCGATGCATTTTTGCATCAAATTTTCTAATCCAGTCAATAAAAATTTGTGATGTCATCCACGCTTTATTGTCATTGCGGTACTCACAATGTTTCCTGGTGATATTCTTAAAACACCTTGGTTGCTTTGGTATGCCTATAACTAGCGGTGGAAATTTCTCAGATCCATCCGAATTAGTGCACAGTAAAACAGTCAATCGTTCCTTACTGTGTTTTCCACCAAAACACTTTTCACCCATATACGTTAAGGTTTTATTAGGCACCATATTGTAGAATAGGCCCGTCTCATCTGCATTGAATATGTTCTTCTCATCATATCCATCTAATATCCCCTTCAGCACTATTTTCCATTCATCCACTATTTTTTCATCTACGGAGCCACTTTCGCCAGATATGCTTTTAAATACAAGCCCGTATCTTTCTTTGAACTTTGTTAGCCGACCAGCCGAAGCCTGAAAATTTTGCATTCCAAACTTTTCTGCCAGAATAATAGCATTTTCTTTAAATATCACTCCGGAAATTGGAATGTTAGATGCTCTTGCTTGATGAAACCATTGCAGGACTGCCTTCTCAAACTCTTCTGATCGGTCACATTGAATTTTCTGCCGTTTGGATTTGGATCCCAAACCAAATTTTTGTGCTGCTTCAAGAATTTTCTCTTTGCTTGCTAAAATGCCTTTGAGAGTAGACTCGGATAGCTGAAATTGTCTTGCGAATTGGACTTTTGTTATTCCAACACTTTCTTCCCAGTTTTCAATAATTTTCACTTTTTCGTGTAGCGTAAGATGCTTTCGCTTTGATGCCATTTTGCTCTGATCCAGAAGGAGTGAGAGAGGGATGCTTTTGGACAGTTCGTAAATCACATGACAACATGGTAGGTACAATAGAGTGATTCCACACCCGCACTAAGAAATTCGATCCACCAGGGAAGAATGTTCGATCTTCCGAGAAACAGTAATCACCCCCTCCCCCGGTTTTTTCCACTGCAACAAGTCTATGATTGCAACAAACATAAAGGAAATTCCGGGTCTGTTATTGAAACCAAACTCCCCCACAGAAAGTAACCCTCCTGTAGATAAAATGCTGAAGAAAAAGTTTATCATGTAAGAAAAAATCGTCGTTAAATAGAAACAAAATCGTCTTAAAATAGAATTTTTTTACGTCGAAGGGACCGGGACCGGGAAATATCGTCTCTAAATAGAGATCGTCGTTAAGTAGAGCGTCGTTAAACAGAGAACCAACTGTATTTTTTTTCTGTGAATTGCTTCGTTCGTTTTTTATTCCCCTTTGAAATTTGGGATTCCATTCTGCCGCATCTTGTATGTCGAAAGTATGTTTGTAGTCAGCTATGCATTAAACATTTTCACATGCAACACATTTTCAATTGCCAAACTCCGATTTTCGTTCTAGTCAGTTGATGGCCGAATGGCTAGGACGTTGGCATTCAGTTCATATAATGCGGATTCGAGTCCCACTGTTGGCATGGATGTTTGTAGCTGTTCGGAATCGGCTTTAAACTGTAGGTCCTGTGTAGCAAGTAGCCCTCGTGTAGCAAAAATTTGACTGTAGCGATTCAAACCAAACTAAAACCAACCAACCGATTTTCATTTTCTAATTTCTAAAAATGCGATAATTTAGAAAATATATCATTTCATTTTCTCAAATCTATGTAAAACAGAAAAACTAAAAAGATGCATTAATATTTCTATTCAGAGACTGTTATATCACATAATTATCCATTATTTCTTTTAAAAAAATTCTAGATTAGAGAACAACCCGAAATGAAACAAATAAAATTGCACAAAAGAATTATTCTCAACACTGATATCCGCAATTTGTATAAGGGATGAAAGAAATTCTGTGCTCTATAAATTTCTAAAAAAGATTAATTGACAAGGAACAATTTGGCCGACATCTCTATAGATCAGCTACTACGGAAGTTGATAATGACCTCGTTAAAAACATGCCCACATTTTGTCTAGGTAATTCTTATTTTAATCTTAGACTCTAGTTCGGAGAATGCCATTTGTGTTTAATTTAGTACATTTCCGGATGTTTTTATATGGATTTATGATATTTTAAAGATACTTTTAGTAAGATAAAATAACAGTATTATAATTTTAAATGAAAACTTAAATTTTGATTCTGGTTTTTTTTTGTTGTTGTTCAGGCTTGTCTGATAAAATATCGAAATTCTAAAGACACGATGTCGATTATATTTATCCCTGTGTAAATAAATATATATGCCGAAATTCCTATATATCAACTGTTACGGAAGTTGTTAATGGCCTCTTTAAAAACATACCACATATTGTCTATGAAATTCTTATTTTAAGCTTAGACTGAAGTTCGGAGAATGTCACTTATGTTTAATTGAAGACATTTCCGGATATTTCTAAATGGACTTATGGTATTTTAAATGTATTTTTAGTGAGGTAAAATGACAGTATTATAATTTTAAATAAAAAAACTTGATATTTTGATTCCGTGATTGCTTTTTCTTTCAAAATTTTGAGATTCCAAATGCATGAAAGGATATTTTGCACTCGGGAATATTTGTGCTTCTGTATATTAAAATGCAATTGAGTATATATGCTTCTGTATGTGAATATATTATGAGAAATGCAATTTGAAAATTTTTACAGTTAATCTGAAATTCGCTTGTAAGTAACCCTGACTTATTATTTACGCTCGATTGACATCAGGAAATTCACTAAATTCATTGATGACGACTGAATGAGAAGAAACATTTTTATTGTTTTTGAAAACATCAATTATATTTTGTTTATGACTGAAAAAATTTACATTACCAACATTATAACAAATATTGAAATAGATATAATAGATTTGAAGCAAATATATCCTAATTATGCTTTTTTTTCTAAATATAATTAGTGCACTAATATAATTATGCACTAATTATAATTAGTGAATAATGCATTTGTACTAATTATGCTATATATGCTTCAAACCTACTCAAATATAGCATAAATATATTAAGATATATTAATGCTAGTAATTAATATCTCTTAATCAATTAACACTAAAAATATTTAACCCCATGTGTAAGAGGCCAAAATTTAATGGAAAATTTGTACTGAAACTCTTTGCATCAGAGAGTTGTAGTCATTTTTCAAGTTGTATTTGAAAAATATAAAATGTTGAAAAACATTATTTTTTGAAAAAAGTAATATTAAATATATGAATTTTACTGTATGTAAATAAAGTTTTATAATTGAAGTAAAAAATTCATTTTAGTGTTCAAACGATTCAATAACTAGCTATTTCCCTTTCTAGAATGCCTGATATTTATTAAATAAAGGTCGTATATAACATAGTATATCTGAAGTGTCATAAAAGAAGATGTCAATATAACCGCCCGCATCGTATAGTGGTCAGCATCTACAGTTCCATAATATGGGCTCGGGTTCGAATCCTGGATAATGCATGGACATTCCTGTTCTATTCCAGTGTTGGCTCCACTATAAGTGCTCCTATAAAGTACGAAGAAAATTCGTGGGATGGATCGGTCAATGTCCTCAGAGCAAAGAACAAGCCCCATTCATAAAAAAATTACATTAGGTATATAAATTATCTTCTTTCCCCTTATTGCTTTAAAACTTACTTTTTTCCCTATTCTACAGATTTGTTACAGCATTATGTGTAAGTTGTGCAAATTGTTATTTTGCCGTTGAATCATGTTTTAAGAAAGAGATTATTTGTTACATAGTATAATGCAGAATCAGGAATACTTAAGGCTGCTATGTACTAAGAAAAAAAATCATATTTCCTTTTTCTCTTCTTGCAGACTCTTACGGTGGCTCTCTTGTGGTGACTTAAAGGCTCTCTCTCTATGGGGGATTAAGCGCTGCCCCCCGAATTTTTTATTTAAAATATATTTTTGTCAACTATTTACAGGTACATAAATGCTGATAATCAAATAAAATTGGTATTGTCACATAGCCTGAACTTTTCTGCTAAGCGCTATAGGATTCATTTTATAAATTTCATCCACCGAAGGAATTTATGAGCGTTTAAAACAAATTATACCAGATTTTTCCTTGAATAATTTAAATTTTAAAATATTAATTGCATTAAAAGAACGAAAAATGTACGCAAATGTAAAATTTCTTTCTCTATGACGGAGAACAATTTTTAAAAAAATCTTTGAATTCAAGTCGGCAATCCGTGGACAAATTTTCTCCATAGGTTAACATTGAGGTGAGCGAATCCAATGGGGTTAGTACATAGCAGTCTTAATACCATATTTTTAAAATCCAACAGAAAAAAAATGATTTTTTAAAGTTTACTGTAACGCAGAGAAAAAAAAAATAAAATAAGTAGTTTAGGAAGCTACGGTAAAATTATTCCTCTTTAAGCCTTATTTGGGAAATTTTAAAGATAAAATACGTATTTTAAAATATATTTGTATACACTTTATTTCATAGCGACGGGTGTCCGCTCTATCATTTAATATTTTTTGCAACTTACATAAACCAAACGGCTTCAAGAAGGTAATGACAAAGTTTCGATACATACATTTTTCACTGCCCATTGAGCTATTAGAAAATCATTACTATTTTCTTTTGTAAATTGGCATAATTCCGAGTAGAATATGCTTAGTGTTTCTTTAATCATATTTTGCTGTTGCATGAAAATTAAAAACTCAAAATTTCATAAGTAACACATTTAGAGGAATTTATATGAGTAGGTTTTGTAGTTTTAAGATCAATTTTAAACAATAATTAGCGAAAAGGTACAGGAACAAGCAGTGGAGCTCCCAGGATTTAACCCTTGGGGGGGGGGGGTGCAAGTTGAACGGATAAAAATATTTATAATGCAAATTCAATATTCATAATGCAATTCCTATTTCTTTGGGGGGGAGGCATCCTCCACTGTGTGCGCCACTGGACACAACGATCTGTAGATTGAAGCTAAGTCAACTTTTGATTAAGTTTCTATTAATTCTTTAAAACTTTATGTATGTGCGTTAAAAACTGCATTAATTTCTAAACATATATAAATTTCATTCACTTTATATAATGGCATTTAAATAAATTGGAAATTATTGAAAGGATATGAAAATTTCTATTGTCCCATAACATAAAACTACCTAATCAAAACATAAATTTCTTTTTTTTATTGTTTCATTTGAAATTTCCTCATGCACCACAAGGTATAACATGGCTTTGTGTTCAATAGCTTAAATGTCTGGTCACATGGCACATCCTGCGTAGCCTAATCATTTTAAATTTGAGCAAAAGTAATTCATTACCTAGGCATTGATTTCTAATTCAGAGACTTTAATATCGATAAACGTTAGACATAATAGAAACATTTTCTTGTTTGTACAGGGTGTGGCAAAACGGACTCCCACATTTCTGAAGGTCATTGATACAGGAGTGGTGGAGAGGAGGAGTGGCAACATTTCAGGAAATTTTTCAAGTTGGCAGTTGGCACCTCCAGTGAACATCGCTGGTTCGTTATCGAGGTTTTCTTTAAAAATAGCCATTATGTAGCCAGGTGGTCGTCCTCAGAACAATGAAGACGTCTGAGGTCGTCCGTAGAACACTTGAAAATGAGAATCGAGTCCGTGAGTCTGTTATCCGGGAGATTGTTGCTGCCATTCTCCACAGATGACCAGCAGACAGAAGGATAAATTTTGAAAACGTCTTCTGCAGACAATAGCAAATAACGGGCACCACCTCAGTGAGGTCGTATTTAAAACTTAATGGTAAAAAAACTAGATTATAAGTGCTTTTCAAAAATATAATGCTTTTTCCTATACATTGTTTCTAGTAACCTTTAAATTGTGGGATTCTAGTCTGCCACACCTTATATATATATATATAAAGTTGAGGTTTGAATACCGATTTGAGCACAGATAAATCAATAGGTACCAAATTTTATGACTCAAAATTCGATAGAAGCCCTTTTTGGACAACAAATTACATGGGCACAGCTAATTACGAGATCAAAGAATTTTTTGTCCACTAAATAAAAACAAGTCAGAATTGACACCGATAATATCTACTTTCTTTGACAGCATTCTCAATGTGCACTTTATTCCACAAATCTCGTCACATCAAGAAGAGGAGAACAAAAGTTTTTTTTTCTTTTTTACAAGACATCACCTTGCTTTTTTTTATGAGTGCGACAAGTTGAAGAAGTTCGGTTTTGTTACAGCCGCCCGCATAGTGTAATGGTTAGCGTGGTGAACTTAGCCTCAGTGGAGCTGGGTTCAAATAGGGCATAAAGCTTGGTTGTTACCGTGTTGTCCCCTTACAGGGAGCACTGCTGGTTCAACTCAATTGTGCTCTCATAATAAAGTAGCCAGCAAGACTTCGCGGCAATAACAAAATGCCAATATCTAACGGCAATTGCCACCGCATTGGGAAAAATAAATCTATATATTTAAGTTGCTAAGCCCACTTTTTGGGCAGTCAGTGAGAGAAAACTACTGCATCCAGTCACTTCATTTTGGTCTTAAACGAAAGATTTCAGACTTTAAATTTTTCAAATTTAGTTTTTGTAACCGACATTTCTATTAATGAGCAACCATTTACAATTAAAAAATTTATTTCCGCGCATGCTCAGTGACATGTTTTAATGATAAACACGTCTATTCCGAGGAGTCTCTCTAGATCTCTCTCTAACATTTTTATTTTTATGATAATTATGTTTGTGAAATATAAGATTAAACCTGGTGGAAATTGTTTATTTCACGCTGTTCAATTAGCGATTTAAAGAATTCCTTTCTGCGCATGCTCAGTGACATTTTAAAATCTAGCTTTAGATACTCACTAAGCACGAGGCCGCTTAAACACTTTAATTTGTTTCTGCGCATTATCATAATTTTCAACATTTGGCAATGATGTGTTGAGTATAATTAGTGTATTAGTGCATCTATTTTCTATCTAGCCGTCATTTTTTGACGGACACCAACTAGTAAATAAATAAATTCTGTTACGGATAACGACTGTCCAAGGGGACAGTCACTTGCACCTTTGTACTCAGAAGCCATATGGCTCAGCTAAAGACCATGAAAGTAATGTGAAGGATATCCATATACGAATTCCATCCTTGCTAAAATAGTTACATAAATCTTGAGTTTTTCTTTATATATTCATACCTAGATATCATATATGCAGAAATGTTATGTTATTACTGTTACAAAAATTTCCATTTTGACATCATATTCTTAAATTAATGCAGAAACTCAACTCCAAATATTTGAACTTAAGGGAATTTTTCAATACTTTAAAATAAACGTATAAAAAAGATTCTATGTGGGTGTTTGTGTAGGCGTCTGTGTGTAATATGTAAGAAAACTTCTATAAAAACACTCTGAAATATAAAAATTAATAGGGAGAAAGATATAAAAATAGTAACTTTATTTTATTCTTATATAACAAGGGAATTTTTGGTCATTTCTTTACTTTGAAAATATCATCAGTTTTTGATGTAATAAATTTATCTGGAATATTTTTATGTAGTTCATTTTCTCTACCTGTTCAGATTTATTTTTGTCAGCAATACGAATATTTAAAAATTATATTTGAAGTATTTTTTATTCTTCCTTTACAACACCTTTTCACTGTTTCATTTCAAAAATATGATCTGACTTCAAAAATTTTAAGAATAATTTTAATAGCAAGTATTTTTTTGAAAATGAATTCACTATTAAAAAAGACTAATATTCTACGATTATGAATCAATCATTCTCATTCGAAACAAAATACATTTATATATCATCATCATTAATCATTTTTATTTGCATTTTCAACCATTAATTTAGTTTGAAACCTTTTTAGGGTAATCGTGGAAAGCAAATGGATAAAAAAACCGTTTTGTAGAATGATGCAAAAGACAATTACTTTTCGCAGCTTAACATTTTCTTTAGAAATTGTTTAATTATATATTAAAAAAAAATATAAAGTATTTATTTTTGTATGGATGAACGAAATGGTATAAAAATCTAGCAATGGAGAATGGATTTTCAAAATGATAAAATAGTAATTACAAAATGACAAAATTACAAAATGACAAAATAGTAATTAAACAGCATTTACAAGGAAAGAAAATATACAGTCATTTGATAGGTCCGTGCAAAAATAATGAATACGATGCTTTAAAAAAAACTTTATCTTTAATATTTTAAGTAATCGTTAGAACATTTGAAAGAACGATTTTCATGATTTTCTGAATCCTTGATAAGATAAATTTTGTCCATATGTGAAATATAAACGTTTGTTTCACTAATCATTCCAGAATTTCATAGAGGTTTCTTCCCTCCAAGACTTTTTTTTTCATTTTTGAGAACAATAAGGTCTAAATCTAGAGAATACGGAAGGTCAGGAACAATTGTAACAGTTTTGCTGTAAAAATCGCATATGATTGCGCCAGATCCTAATCATATTTGTAAAGAATCTTTATTTTCAATAAATATGGTCTTTTCGATTTAATTTCACTATTTAAACGATTCAGTAAAAGTTCATAATAATCTCTTGTGATTGCTTTGTCTTTGAAAAGTTCATAATAATCTCTTGTGATTGCTTTGTCTATAAATATTTTATAAAAGTGTCTCAAAACACATCATTAACCAACCTTTCCTGCTAACGGAACTATTTTACTATATTTGGTACAGTTGCTGCTTCAACCCACTGTTTTGCCTGTTCTTTTGTTTCTAGCTCGTTTTTATGTGTCCTTGTTTCATAAACTGTGACTGAAAAGCCCTCTGGATTTCTTTGAAACAACTTGAAATTGTAGTTCAAAGTTTTTACTCATTCAGGTTTTTGGTTGATAGCCTCGTCGGCAGCTTTCTCATATCCAAACATTCCTGTAAATTGTCATGTATGCGCTCCGATGAGATGCTAACCACCACATATATCTCGTGAATTTTTAATGTGCCATTCTTCATCTCCATATCATCGATATTTCCAATAATTTCTAGCCTGGTAACCTTAGCCTTGCGACCAGAAATTTCAGATTATCTGGAAATTATCCGGCCCAGCTGGCCGGAATGAAAATCGGCAAACCACTTGTAATTCATTCTCAGCAAAGATGCAGGGTCGCCATAATAATTATCAAGCCTGGATTTAGTTTCTGAAGCAGTTTTGTCTATTAAACAGTGGTAATTTATGAATATCGCAGAAGTCGTCTACCTCCACTGTTTTAGCAGTAACAAACGTTGATCGATTGAAATATCTGCAAGTCGAAAGCTAAGTGTTGATTTCCTTAGCAATCAGACATGCATACTTTTGTAGCATGTTAAATGTGAAAGCGCCTACAGTGGCTTTGTAGTTGAGTTTTTGCTTGGATTTCCTATGGACTTATCAAATGATTATCGTAGTTATTTGTAAATAAATAATTTGATAATCATTTTATTTATGAAGAAAATAAGGTGAATAGAGTTAGAAAGACAATGTTATTTCTTATCCTTTGAATAGATTTAGTTATATCTACGAAATTCTAAAGTTATCAGTATATCCGTAATGCAGTATATCAACGACCGTAAAAAAAACTAAATTTAGTTTGTTAAAATCGTGCTAGGTATCCCGAATTATCGTTTCATTTAAGGCAGTAGCTTTAAATACAGCAATTTAGCATTATTTAGAATTCGGTGTTATTTTTTGCGAAATCCCGATGAAAAAATTTCTCCTCTGTATTAACATAAAAAACAAAAAATTGAATTCAAAGACAGTCAGGTTTAGTGAGAATTCGTCCCAAAACCTGAACGACCGTTAGTCTGCACTATGCACATGTTACATTATATTTTCCAGTGCAATTTCATCATGTAGAATTCATCCTTAGTTCGACAAAAATGGGTTCATTTCAAATACTACAGTCATCTTTAGGCGAAATGAAGATTTTTTTTTATTTGCAGGGGGGGTGGGGTAAACTGGTGCGTTTTGGGGAAAATTCTCCCAGTGGCTCTAATTCAAAGAGAAAGGAAGGTAGAAGTTCAAGTATTTTTGAAAGACTGCAAATAAAGCATTAAAGGGGAATAATTTGCTTAATCTCCTATATAACATTTAAAATAACCTATAATATATAATAGTTCACCAAACAGCGGCTATTGGAGGTGTTGGGTGTACTGTTTTAGCATATTTTGAATGTTTAGTATTTTGTAATGTTCTAAAAGTGACGCCATTTATAAATAAGTTTTTAAATTAAAGTAATAGAAATTCAAGGGAATATTATCCTTAAAATACCCTTTGAAGCATAATTTTCCTGAATAAGTTTTGCAAGTTACGATACAAAAACGTGTTTCAGTATAATAATAAAGTATTCTGAATAATGTTGAAACAAACACTTTTATTTATTATTCTGTATACTATACTTTAAATTTCTTTTCAAGTGTTTAATATTTAGAAGTGTATATAAAAAACGTAAGGGAAAATTTAACGTAATTATTCAGTGAAGCTCACTGTTTCAAAACGTTTCAGTCATGCACAGACAAAGGTCTTAAAAAATGTTATTCATTGGAAGAATATCTCGTATATAACTAACAAAACATAGATATCAATCTTTAAGTAAAGTGGAATATTGACACACCATGAACATGACTATATTGCAAGTTTGCCGCTAAGTGTCACGTATAAAACCGATCTATAAATTATATAAAGACATTAAACACCACTTCGGAACAAATAAAATATAAACATGTTACATCTATTTAAAATTTTTGTAAATAGATGTAACTTTAAACGTGTATTTTTCACAGGTTACCTTTTAGGTAGATATATTGAGTGAGTTAAGTAAGATATTTAGTATTTGAATGATTTTTAAATTATTTATTTGAGATTATATTATATTATTTTGTTTATTATGTCTCGAAGATTCGGGCTAACAATTTAAAATGTCATACTTAATTTTTTTAATAAAAACAAATTATAATATTCATAAGAAATAGTTTTATTAAGTGTAATTTTCCTTATACGACACTGAAATAAAACTTACGACACTTAAATAACACTTAAATAAACACTTAAATATCGTTACGACACTTAAATAACACTTAAATAAACACTTAAATATCGTTAAAAGCAATAACTGTATAGGGTGTACTTTAAGGAAATGAGGTGATATGTTGCAATCACACGTGACATCTAACGATGGATTATTTATTCAACCACAATACAAAATTTCAAAACTTCCTTAAGGATTTAAAAGCTATCACAATATTTTTTTCTATATTAGGGTATATATTAAATGTATGTAAAATATCAAAAATAATTTTTTTTTCATATATTTTGACGTAAAATAGAAATTTGCCATTTTATATGGTCAAACTGCAAATCTCCTCTCTAGACGAGGAGAATTTTATGAAACTTTAATCTGAAATATACAAATTTATGTCCTGTAAATATACGTGTGCATACAGCAACGTAAAAGGAAGAGAGTTAAGAATTTGAAGAATATTCATATAATCACCACACACACACACATATATATATATATATATATATATATATATATAAACACACTGAAAACGTAGATACATTTATTCAGGATTCAGATAAAGAAGGATAAAACACTTTCCACAGTTTAAGAGTTTGCATACCTTAAAGATATTGTCTTTTGGGCGAATAAATACTTCGCTCACTGTATACATATGCAATACTAATGGAGTTGGATCATCAGAAAACCTACCTAAATTATCGACTTACAGCTTCAGGCTTAACTCATAATAGGTTGTATCTGAATTTCTATGACAGTCTTTCTATTAAACACCACTTCATATGCATTTTGCAGCGTGGTGTTATGGTGCTGGTTTATCTCCACTTAAAGAATTTACAACCTCGTTATTCATCCTATTTAATCATATCACAATGTGCTTTTATATCTTTAAATACGTTTGAGAGAGGGAAATTATTTCTGCAATTAAGGGAAGAAATTCTAACAAGTCCGGAAAAAGATTTTCTGAAGACTATTAATTGATTGCTTTGGAAGAAAAATGTTCTGTTTGAATAAATGGCTCTTCCAGAAGTTTTCTTTTCAGGCCTGAATCATAGCTCTTATTGTTCTCTTCGCAATTTTTTCCCCTCCTTATCTCATATTTTTTGATGAATGGTGGACATAGGAAGAGATATTTTTGGAAGTGATTCTTTCCCGATCTGTTCTTTCTTGAGGAAGAGTAATTTTAAGGAACAGTTTCACTTAAAAAAATAAACCTGGTAGATCGCACAAGTAACTCTCTATTCACGTTCAAGATTATAGCAAAATTATTACGAAACGAATTATTATCGATAAATGTAATTGATTTAATATTACGAGTAGAATGATATGTACTCGCGTTCATTTTTACATGAGTATTATTATCATTATATATATATATATATATATATATATATATATATATATATATATAAATAATCCAACAGAGCTAGATAATTTTAAGAAGAATGCAGACAAAAAACAAACAGACATCAAGCACTCAGGGCTCCACGCACCAGAGACAAGATTCTGTTGTAGTGCCGGAACTGAACTAGAAATCGATGAGATAGCATACACACGTTTGATTTTTAAAACTTTTTTACTACTATTCCCCATGATAACTTCATAAATATCTGCTCAGAAATTTATGATGCCTATCTGCATAGTTCATAAATCTTAAAATGTGACTGGATTGATTTCCGAAAATTTAATATTTTTTAAAACTATCTTTAAAATGGCTCGAGTTTCTTTAAACAGATAAAGGGTATCCCTATGGGAAATAGCTTCTCTAGCGCCTTTGCAAACATCTTCTTGCATTCTTACGAAACTAAATTTCTTAACTCAAATAAAATTACCGGATTTAGGTATATTGATGACCTTATAATTTTTAACTGCAACGATTTGGAATTTCTTAATCAAATCTACCCAAAGGAACTAACTTTAAACAGGACTAATGATAATTATCATTTTGTTGACTTATCTGGATTTAAAAATTAGTTTAAAAATTAGTTTTAAAAAGTTATTTTTAATTATTGTTCATATATATTGTTTATATATATATATATTGTTGTAATACTTTATTGACACAAAGTTTATTGACAAAATCAAATTTAACTGGACAGTTAAAGTGCAACACATCTCAAATTAAAATGGAGGGACTACAAATGTATATTGACTCACTGGAGGTAGATTTCGGGCAGAATTAATTTATAATAGACATCAATAGTCAAAATTTTTAATGTCTGCTGTCTGCCAAATATATCAGAGAATTAACTTCGGCATTGCGAGAAATGGAGTCTGAACGTATATGTTAAACACGAATAACGTAATTCTAGAAAGCCACAGTCTTATAACTCGGAAAATGTTTAGAAAAGCATGTGGAGGCATAGTTGTAGCATATATTATTTTGTTCATTAATGAAAAAACAAATGGTGAAAATTTTAAAAGGATGACAAAATAGCTTTTAACCATATTTTTTTCCTTATGTGCAAATGGTTTAAAACATATTTTTCACTCAACAGCTTCTCTATAGTTTATCGAGCCTAGTTTTTATTAGGACACAAATTTGAAATTCGGAAATGACACAAAGACAAAGTACAATAGATGTGTTATTCGTAGACCAAAGAATATTTGCAAAACTATGATTTCTAGACAGGAATATAGTTTCACGTATTTGTATGGCCTCCCATGACATACCCAAAAATGCTTACCGCACAATAAAGCCTTTAAATACTACACTGTTATTCCACACTGCTTTTTCCACACTACTTTTATCTCGCATGTAATTTTAAAAAAGCATTTTAATAGAAACTATACTTTAATGATTTCAAAAAGATAAATGTCAGGAGATTTAGTATGTGTAATAAATATATTCTAATTTTTGTCAATAACTATTTTAACGCAATCCATCAAGAGCTTGAATCATTGTCCTGCTGCAACATAATTATATCTCTAAAAAATAAATTAATACTGATTTGCAGGTCATTGTTTAATATTTTAATATATTAAGACACGTTAATCCTGCTTTCGATTAACGTGTTTTAAACACCCCTGTAAAGCACGCACACTTACAACATTTAATATGTCTTCCTGTTTCCCCGCTCATAATTATCTTATTGATACGAGGTTCGTTATTTGAATCTGAATAATCTAAATCGTCTGAATATCATCTCTTTAATTAATATATATATATATATATATATATATATATATATATATATATATATATATATATATATATATATATGAGTTTTTCCCCAATATCCAACGGTTTATATTTACCCGTTTGTTAGTGGCGTGCAAGAACCGGTTTCGTTTCCGTGACTTGGGTTTAACTTTTACAGAAAATGTTACACAGGCTATTTGTATTACGTAGTACAATATACATACTAAGAAAAATTGTTTTTACTTCCAATATCTACAATAACATTGACCAAATACATTTATTGTATAAAAAATTACAAAATTTATTAACACATTTATTACAAAAAAAATCCCCTAGTGTCTCGAATTTTCCTCACGTTATTTCACACATTTAATTCTACCTATTAAAGAAGAATATATGATGAGAAATGTCACACTTGTAAACTTCATAAGCTTTAAATAATAAATAAATAAATAATGACACTGTTGACAGTGTTCTCCGTACACACTTGGAAGCTTTCAATTTTAGAGATGAACTTAATTTCAGAAATAAACTGACAAAGGAATCTAGTTTCGACGTACGCCTTACTGTTATTGATTTAATATGACTGTAATAAAAATTGTTTTGTTTCCATAATCAAACATAAAAAGTCATATTTTTATAAATACTTGGATTTAATTATTTTTCTAAGTGTTGAATTATTATAACCAAATTATTTTTTTCTAATGTTGCCGTTAACTGTTTAAACTGTTGTTAAACTAAAAGTTTGCTCTATCAGGTAATATAAGTCTGCAACTTAAAATACACTAGTTTTAGTTTTTTCGTGGGAAGACGGAGAAACAGATTCTCAACCCTTAATTTTCTTCAACTGATCTTTTCATTTGATTGATTGAATTTGGCTCTCTTTAACTGATGTATGAGTTTACATTCCCTTCTGAACCTTTTAAGCTGTAGTTAAAAGGTTCAGAATAGATGATTTTTTTAATCAATCTTCTTTTAATGGTTTTTCAAATTCTTTTTTAATTCTGGCCTACGTCAATTACATTCCCATAAGATTTTAGTGTTTTTCCACTTTTCTCAGCATTTGTTCCACGATTTTTCACAAAAAAGTATGTGATACGTGTTAAATCTTAAATTGTCAATTTCTCAATCATGTTAATGTTCCAACTGAAGTTTTAAGAAAACACAAGTGGTTTGAGTCAAAGAAAATGTAGTCATTCTAATTCGATACTTTAAATTCCATTTTTATACTAGCAAATGTCTCGAATAAATTGACGTATACACGTGGAGTCATTTAGCTATCATTTTGACCAAGAATAAATCTCTGAAATAGTTCGCATATGGTGTGTTAAAAAATTAGTAGCAATTTATAACACCCATAATTCAGCAACTCACCAGCAGATGGTAACACAAGATTATCGTTAGAAAGCCAAAGATCCAATATTTTCAACAGGTTACGATGCGAATGTGCGGGAAGTATTACGTTCAGGGAGGGAAGAAAAGTAAGATAAGCCCAAAAAGTCAAGTGTGTGACATTAAGCAGCCCATAAAGCACAATATATGAATCAAGGCTACACGAGTAAAGCGTCTATGGATTTTTCTCAGCGAGATCTGGGTAAACTATTTTCAATCCTGAAGATTAGTTATGATTTCTAAAAGCTATATAAGTTAGAAGTGTCTAACTTCTATAGCTTTGACATCTGCATGAATATGTCGGTACATGTGAAACGTATACAGAAATAAAACAAGGCGAAATGGAATAAAATGGTGAGAGTGGAACAAGGGAAATCTGAAAAGGTGTCATTCACCGCTGCCGGACGCGGAGGAACATCCGTAAACGCTGAAAAGTGGCATACGAGAAAGCGGTTAGTATATCAGCAGTACCACCTAGCAGCAATTCTGAAGAAATTGCATCAATCTCGGCTAGTACAAGTAATGATACTTCTAAAAAGGCATATAATCCAGTTCCAACTCGTTCAACATTGGCTACAGATCTCATAACAAAGTTAAAGGATTATGTCAAGATAGCCATCTTGTCAGAGAGTCACTGCACCATGAGGTCTGAAAGCAACGAATTTGGAAATGCTTTCAATATGTAATTTGCTTTGGGTCATGGGTAATCGCAAGCCAGATCACCTCTCAAGTATCATTGTCCACTGGTGAGTGAGTTTCCCCATGAGAATGTTGACGATTTCAGACTTTGCCATAACTGCTGCCATTGGCAAGAAATTATTGCAGTCCCTAAATGTAACCATTGTTTCATTTAGGGTTGCAACACTCCCAACCACAAGACATATTATAAGTTCAAAATTAAGGTTGCTTCGACGACTCAGGGTACCGCCAATTATTTCATCATCCTGTAGTGAAGTTTTCCCCCTTTTAATCAACCTTCAACTGAGTTTAATTATAAATATCGCACAAGTTTTTTTCTGCGTTTCGCTGTCATTTTTCATCCCCCCAAAAAAATCGCCATACATACTGATTCGTAAGCAGTCACTTTTGCAATCGTGTGCTTAAACTCAAACTGAAACTGTCATTTTATGTGTAAACTTGTGCTGTGGTTTTCAAGACTTGGTTTGATGGAGAATGATTTTTATTTATTTATTTATTTATTATTATTATTATTATTATTATTATTATTATTATTATTAGAAGTACGACTCGAAAATAAGTAAAATAGCCCTGCGTTACACAATTGTTTGACATTTTATGGAAATAGTTACGCACCGTTTTCAATGATAATATAGCGTTTTGAGGTAGGTAATTAAGCTCTACATAAGTTAAAATTCTGTAAATAACAGCCAAACCACCTTCTTTACGACCTTTGAAAGGATGACCACCGAACGGACTAAAGAAGTTTATAACTGTCCTGAACTACGAAAATGCTACGGTTTTTGATTACACGGTTAAAGACAAGCTTCTACAGATTTAAACAGATTCCAAATGTTTACAGAATCTTACACCATCCATGAGATCTGAGTTCAGAAATTATGCCACCAACCCATTAAACCTTCCCCTCCAAATTAAATGCTGGTTTATATTTTATATGCACATTTAAAAGCAGTTTTACAGTTTTTAAATCATTGTAGAACATAAAACTTTTATAAAAGTAATATGTAGTATTAAACTATATTTACATTTATAATAGTAATAACTTAAGAAAATGATTTTTGCTGTTTTTTACTATCTTAGGGTTTGAAAACAATAGGAAAAAATTAATTTAACCTGAAAAAAACCGTTTGTAGACAATGAAGAATTAGATTACGAATGAAATCTCCATGATAACAAAGAATGTTTAATTCTATGAAAAAAATGCATTCTTTTGTCCACGCATAAAGGTGTGTCATATAATTAAAAATGAAAGTAGCACTTTATGTAACATATTTATACTCAAAATGCAATATAAGATTGTAAGAATGTTAGAAGATATGTCATATCGAATGGAATTAAATTAAAATATCGTTTACTATGTACGCAATAGAATTATATTATGTGCTTTCTGAAATATTATACAAATAATTTCAAAATATTAAGCTACATTAAGTTTACAAAAACAGGGGAAAAATTAATTACATTTTCAATTTAAGACATAGCTAAGAAATACTAATCAGTTTAAACAAACTACATTAGAACACTGTTTGCTGAAAAAAATGAAATGGGTTTTAGAATAATAGCAATTACATTAGAATACCAGAAAACAGATAAATGCAACTGTTTAAATTAATTTTCTATGTTTCTAGAGGAAATATCCACACTAAATTAAAATTTGAGTAGTTTTCTACCTCTATTTCACAATAAATTAAATTAGATCGTTGCATGAAATGAAAGCCCGATTATCAATATTCATTTATGTTTAAATATACCTTTCGGCTCAGTTATAATTTAACAGAAATCATAACAAAATATAAATTACAAAGTTTGAATGTGTAGCTAGCTTACACTAAATTTTAATTTCTGTAAATAGTATATCATTTTCATGTTTCAATTAGTAGCTTACATATAAGGATTTTTAACTATATAAACCCATTTCTTGATAGTTAAAATATATTAATTTCTTATCTACCTGTATGTGTCTGACATTTAAAGGAAAGAAAAACATTTATCAGTCTAATGATCATTAGTGAAAATGCTGTCAATAACGCCGAAGGAAACAAAACATTTTGAACAACAAAAATCAAAGACTAATGCCAAACAATCGATTATCGGCTGAAAGAAATCCCTTTATTGTCAGTATGAAAGAAAAATCACCAAGAATACTTGTTGTGATGAAAGAATAGCCCAATAACTTACAAGTGCAACAGCCATCTTTTATCAAGTAGACGTATAAGTCAAAGGTTAGAGCAGCGGACTTGAACTAAATAATGAAATAATGCCTTTCTCAGATATGTTTTCGAAAGAAAAGCTATTATCTTTCTTGTTTTCTCAGAAATCAATTACAATAAAACATACTTATGTGTCCTTGTGTTTATATTAGTTTGTAAACTATGATCTGTTTTAGAAAATTTGCAATTAAGTTAAAATTGTAATAATCTTCTATTGATTCAAGGTATTAAATAAGTTAATTAAGTAATTTAAATATATCAGCGTCAAACGATTTCCATCATAGCAAATTAAAATTTTATTAATTCAGTGTTACAATAAATTACATTAATTTTTACCTAATAAGTTGAAGAGAACTGTAAACGAAAGTTACAGTTCTTAAAATCGGCAGTCAAATTTCGTTGACTTTGACTATAGATTTTAGATAATAGTTAAAATAATAAATAAACAAATGGATAATCTGTTGTCCTTGCATCGTTTTCTAGCGTACACTGATCGTAAAATCAAATCACATGTCTTCAAAGAGAAAAACCGATGTTTAGTTTGCGTATTTTTAGCAATTAAATTTATATGGCCTACAAGTACAAAACTCATACATTATCTGAATCTTAAAATTCTATCACATGGCTATAGATTCAAAAAGTATGTTCAGGCCTTTTCAATTAAAGGAAACTCAATTTGTTTGTAACTCAACACATCAATAATGTCTCACAGCGGTCTGAAATTTCCACAAGTAGGGTTGTCCTATAATGAGAATAGACAGAAAGGAAATACGTATTTTCTTAAAAGTGAATCAGTTATTACCGAATCATATGTATCTCTAAAGCTCCGAATCCGTATCTTTCTGAAGCCAGGCGATGGCCGAATGGCTAGGGCGCTGGCATTTGGTTCAGATCCTGTGGGTTGGAGTCCCATTGTTGGCAGGGATGTTTGTAGCCGTACGGAGTCGTAGTTAAACTGTAAGTCCCCGTCTAATCAGTCCTCGTGTAGCAAAAACTTGACCGTAGCGCTCCAAACCAAACCGTATCTTTTTGAGACATTATAAGGATTGCATTATTTCTTGACGAATACTTGAACAGCGCGGATTACAAGTAGAAAACTATTCGCCATCTTCAACACTAAAGGACATTCAAAATTTTCAAAATTAGTCTAAATATAACGGCATAAGTGTTAAAATCTGCATTTAATCATAAACGAAGAAACTTCTTAGACAAGTTTAGTATAAATTTATCAAGAAAATTCAGTATACAATTAATGGATTATGAAGTCATTGCTCCAAGAGAGCAGTTCCTAATTCCGAAAGTATGGTTGGAGGCACAAATAGAGCACAGAATTTGGATTCCAAATTACCCCACAAATTTTCCATGATGTTCGAATAAGGATTCGGAGGGGATTAAGCGAATGTCCTTCTTTATTTTCATGGTGTTCGAACCACTCTTGAACACACCTACTTGTGTGGATAGGAACGTCGTCGTTTGGATAAAGCGGGTGCTCTCCAGGGAATAATGTGTGGACAAAAGGATAGGCATGATCTCCCAGAATGCTGAGATAATGCTGAGATACTGAACTGCTTGGATATTCCCATGTAGAGTGACAAATGGTCCAAACCCGCGAAGGTATCATACCCCATACCATAATGGAGCCACCTCTATGCTACAGTCGGCAAGAGGCAATTAAGAGAAAACCTTTCTGTGGGTGTTCTCCACTCGTAATCATTCCCTGTGGTCTGAAATAGGGTGAATGCTAAATTATCAGACCAGTTGACTTATTTCCGCTGATGTGGGATCTAGGTTCTGAGAGTTCTACACCACTGGCGTAGATGGAAAATATTGAGGAATGTCACTAACGGTTTAAAAATTTCCATATTTACTCGAAGAGTTCCATTTCGACAGTTTGGGCTTGAACGGGGTTCTGCAGATACTGTTCATGTAGGATGTTATCTCTGATAACGATTGCTTTCGGGCCACTATGTCTTTCAAGACCCGTCTATTCTTCTCAGTCAGCTTTCACTATCGCCCACTGTTGTACTTTGCATTTGCCATCTTACCGGCTTCCGTGTACCGTATTAGCAGGCAAGACGGCTAATACCGTGATCCTTGCACACCCTAAAAGTTTTGCTGTTTCCGTCACCGAGGCTCCAGCTAAACGCACTCCTCCAACAATCATGCCTCTTTCGAACTCTATCAGGTCTGCCATTGCAGTGTCTCTCACAGCCGATTAGATACATGCAACACCTATGACTGTTGTTAAGCATCTGATACCTACCCCTTCACGGCCAGTAGGTTGCAGAATTTTGTGTCTGGTGGCTCGCCTGTTCTGCAGGTGTGAAATGCCGCATACTTTTCCATAGGTGTTCATATGATTTTGTACCTTATTTGCGTGTGTACAAGCGCAAAAGGCTTGTAACTTCATAGTACTTCAGATCTGGCTCAAGTCGTGGCCGGGTTGATGGGGATACAGGCAATGGAGATTCACCAGACATCTAGAAACGTTCTTCAAACAGTTTTTATTAAAATATATTCAAGTGGTTCAGGTACACTTTGATACCCTCATAGTTCAATAGCTTAGTATTTTAACATGATAATTCTCGCCCTGGGGGTGCTGGAACAGCACGCAGAAAAAAATATAATCACAGCGTGAAGCAGCTGTGACTACGTAGGACGGAAGCTGGACACAGAAGGCCGAGAGAGAACGTATTCTGCCAAAATGGCGCGATCACGTTAAGACTTCTAATTGGTCAATTTATGACATCTGACTTAAACGCCATATGGGGTGATCGTTTCGCCAGACTTTCTCGAACTTACTTCTTACATAATATCTGACTGCGCGTGAGTTTAGGGGAAAAACTAATAAGTTATTTTGGTTATTCTCAGGTCGAAATCAAGATGAGAGGAGTTATTATACTGCGATAATATAAATGAATTTTGAATAGGCTTTTCCTTTAATGGTTGCAAAATTTATCGTGTCGTATCATATATTATATATGTATATATATATATATTGCGAATAATAGATTTTTACTTTCTTTATTATTCTTTCGGACTTAAAAGTGATTATGCCTAGATTTTATTTATTATTTTCAGTTATGTATCATAGCAGTTAAAATAAATTTGGTTATTAAATGCGTTTGTGTATTTTCTTAAATTATTTTATGTTGATTTATGTCAGTTACGAGGAAAGTAACTAGGTAAACAACCAATTACTATACCCTACTGTATCTGCCTCTGATTAATGAACTGAAAGATTTAATATTCCTAATCTCAATGAAAATATTTAATTGTAAGCAACAAATTAAATGCATTAAGGAAGATTTAGAAAAAATATGTCTCGAGATTTAAAGCCGTAAAATATTGGGGAAATTTACGGTTTATGACAACGGGGTTTTTCAATCCAGCGTTTTTATTATGGAATTTTGCATTTTTTAAACTTTTTTACGTAATAATTCTGTACGTTCTTTTTTTTTTGTTCGTAATTTTAAATCTTTTGGAAAAATAACCAGGAATAGTTTTTTAAAGCTTAAAATCTATTAATCTGAGGAAATTTAATTAATGACAGAATATATTAAATGTTTTTAATAAGTCGTTGAGAAAAATGCGTATACTTCATTCCATTAATGTAGACTGACTGCTTATATATTATTTAACTAAAAAAAGGATTCCTTATTATTAAGAATAGTTTATCTTAGTAAAATTCAGGAAATGCAGAGGGTAATATTAGTTAAAAGAAAGGATCTATGAAGGGATTAAAGTTAAGATACAAAACCTGTTACACGGGTTTGTTAAGCGGGTCACGGATAACCAGTTTATAATAATTTTTGTTTGTTTTTTATGAAATGCATCATTAATTTCAGAAAAAATGCTAAGTTTTTTTTAATTTAATTTACGGCTATATCTACCTACTAACATTGTATTACACTGGGAAATTTAGATTTTTAATACAATTTTCAGAAAAGGAAAATTTAACTTTCATGAAATGGACAGTAACTTGGTAATGTTGATCTATGCAAATACTAAAAATTTTCAATTTGTAGAGATTACAACTGAGTTTTCCTATATTGACGTGTTCTCCTGGATATTAGATGTCCTGAAATCACGACCAATTCCCACGCCTGGCTGGTTGTCATTATAATTTCGTTCAATGGTGAGAGAAAATCTGGTGAACAGTTTATACTGATATTTTGTTGACTACATCTAAATAAAATTGCATTGTTAAAATTACATGCATAATGCTTCTTGTTTTGTATAAAAGCTACCATCTTCTATTTTGACCACCTATATATTTAAGTTGCTAAGCCGACTTTTTGGGCAGTCTGTGAGAGAAAACTACTGCATCAATTTAATTCATTTTGGTCTTAAACGAAAGATTCTAATCTGTAGATTTGTCAAATTTGGTTTTTGTAACCGCAATTTCTATATATTAGCGATAATTTAAAATTAAAAATTGATTTCTGCGCATGCTCAGCGGCATGTTTAAATCTAGCTTTAGAAACTCACTCTTTCTGCGTATGCTCAATGACATTTTTTAATGATAAACACGTTTATTCCGAGGTCTCCCTCTCTCTCTCTCTCTCTCTCTCTCTCTCTCTCTGCCATTTCTATTTTATGATAATTATGTTTGTGAAATATAAGATTAAACCTGATTGAAACTGTTCATTTCGCGCTGTTTAATTAGCGATAATTTACAATTGAAAAATTGCTTTCTGCGCATGCTCAGTGGCATTTTTAAATCTGGCTTTAGATACTCACTAAGAACGAGACCGCTTCAACACATTAGTTTGTTTATGCGCATTATTATGATCTTCAACATTTTGAAATGATGTGTTGAGTATAATTTTTGTATTAGTGCATTTATTTACTATCTAGCCGTCATGTTTTGACGGGTACCAACTAGTTAAAAAATAAGAGGCAGGAATTAAGGGATGGTAATAACAAGAGGATATTCTTACTACTTTCAAGAATATGATCCAATGGTTAGGAAGCTCCCTTGTAATCCAGAGAACGTATATTGTGCGTCATTCATGGTAGACTGTAGTTATAATGTCGATGAATCATATTCATTAACCATTCCGAAGAAAACAGAAAATATTTATCTTCTCAGGTAATATCGACGCAAAGTACGTGAAGATATACATACGACCAACTACGTGCTTTGTTGGTGCAAAAAGCCTCCATTTTCTATACTGACATTGAAAAAAGCGAGGAAGAATGTTAGGGATGGTATTCAGACGATGATATTCCATTGTATTTATGGTATTGATTAGTTATTACTGGTTTAAAAGTCCAGTGATCATGTATTCTGTCCCCATGATGTTGTTAGAATTTTTCCTACCTGTGGAAAAAAAATGGTCGTGGCTACTTTGATAAAAATAGCAAAATATTCACGCCTAGATATAAAAGTTGAGCATCCACAAAAGAAACCATATTAAGTATCTGTTTGGCTAATATATAGATCTTGCATGTCAACTGCAAAATCCAGGAAGGGAGAATTGAAAATTTGGTATTCATGATGTTCAATGCAGAGAAGATTTTTAAAGCCAGGACTCTGTCTTCGATGAAGGGGTCTTTAATCCGTTAACCTGACAGGTGTTAGTTACAAAGAAAACAGATGAGAGGAAAATAACGATGTCGATGGCATTTAAGTTCAAGAGTCGTTATTTCTCATACATTCAGGTTCATGAGACCTAAAAAGAATGAATTCAAATATTTATTTCAACTACCCCTTCGTTAGCATTCGTTTCAGTGCTACAAAGAAATTAGCTAACACTAAGGATTACGGGTTGGTTTTCATATGGTCTAGTTTTATACATATCAATGAAAAAATGAATAATCTTCTGTACAGAAATTTGAAAAAATGAATAATCTACTGTACAGAAATTGGAAAAAATTAATAATCTACTGTACAGAAATTTAAAATATTAAATAAAAGTTAATTTTCCGTTATGTCAGAAAATTTTGTGTTTAAGAACATTTGGATTTACGTTATGATAAATACGAATTATTAACCTTTTCCTTACGGGGTGGGATATCATATATCCCAAGAATACGGGCCCAAGAATGAATATATATATATATATATATATATATATATATATATATATATATATATATATATATATATATATATCTAACCCCCTTAATGTCCGTTCTTACAAAGGGGGTATGAAATTTCCCGTTCTAAAGAGGGAATTGGAAAAATGGGCGCCGTAATCTATAGATTAAGAGGACTGAGATTTAAACACACAAATCCAATTAATTTCCTTTCCCATTTGTGTGGACAGTCTGAAGAGTTTATTTATATATATATATATATATATATATATATATATATATATATATATATATATATATATATATATATATACACACACACACACACACACACATATATATATATATATATATATATATATATATATATATATATACACACACACACACACACATATATATATATATATATATATATATATATATATATATATATATATATACTTATATATAAAGAGAGAGGAGCGATTTTGTACGTGGATGGTAATCTCCAGAACCACTGCACCTATTTGAAAAATTCTTTCACTGTTTGAAAGGTACATTATTCCAGATGGATATAGGCTATATATTATGTAAATCTAATCAGTAGAAATAAAGTTAGGGGCTTTATCCTAACAATCTCCATTGTTACCGCTACTGTCCTCTACCGCTTTTTGTGCCGAAGTCTTCAACGATCCTTAGCGTGGTGCTATTGCGGTGGGCTTCTGTTCTGACGATAGTGGTTCGAACCTAGCCGTTCTCCGGCACGCCTTTTTCTTTTAAAAAATTAACTTTAATTATTTACTAACGTAATATTTATTGAATATTATTTTAGGAATATTTTTTGAAAAAAAATTTAATATTATTTTTAAAAAAAATTCTTTACTTAAAATCTTTATTTTATTTTTTTATTTTTATTTCATCTCTTAACCTCTTTCTATTATCTATCTATACTTATATATAAAGAGAGAGAGCGATTTTGTACGTGGAGGGTACGTGGAGGGTTATATATATATATATCCTTCGGATATATGCTATCCCACCCCGTAAGGAAAAGGTTTAGTATTTTTAAGATTCAAGTAGAGGAGGTATTGATAAATACAAAAAGGATTTTTGAAACTGGCAACGTTAAAGGGTTTATTGAAGAAAACTACATTTGGAACTACGCTTTTTATTGGACATTTAAGGTAAAAAAAGATTTACAATTTATTGGCTATCAACTGGAAATTTATTTGTATAATATTTTGTTCAACCCGGACAAAGTCGGGACGGGCCGCTAGTGTATATACATATATATATATATATATATATATATATATATATATATATATATATATATATATATATATATATATATATATATATATATATATATATATATATATATATATATATATATATATATATATATATATATATACATATATATATATATATATATATATATATATATATATATATACATATATATATATATATATACATATATATATATATATATATATATATATATATATATATATATATATATATATATATATATATATATATATATACTACGATACTTTCGGTAATTCTGTGCTTATGAGAACAATGATTGTAACGACTGCAATCATCTGAAAAATGAGGTGTCACATTTTGGTCGACACAATTTGCCATGCGCTTGGCGTCTCCAGCAATCCTGACTCCAAATTTTTATTTTTCTGATAAGGAGTTATTTTCACTATGCATATCCCTGTATTAACATATTAGAGATTAACATAATAAAATAGAACTTTTAATTATTACAAAAATAGACCATACGTAAAATGTATCAGTTCTGAACTTAAGTTGAGGTAAGGGAGGGGATATATTTGTCATTTTTCATTTATAGGTACCGATACTCTGGACTAGTTTTGAGACTTCGGTATAAAGTGAAGTAACTAATGTTGTAGATTAAACATATTTCCAATAGCGTACGGCATAATAAAAACTCAAAAAATCTAAAAACATTAACACTGATGAAATCCTACTTCAAAGCTTTTGGAATCTTAGTACATAAAATGCATTTTTCTAAAGTGAAAACACTGCCAAATACTGTTATTCTTTACTATACTGTCTGTACGAGATTTGCTGGATCATCCGCACCATAAATGTTTTACTCAGAAAATAATTTTATATAATTTACATTAAAAAGGTTTAACTTTAATACGTTGCAAACTTATAGAAACGTTACACAGTGTCACACTGTTCTGTTTTCATTAAACTGCCTAAAAGATTTTCAATTTTATGTAAAAAATTTGTAAACATTTACCTTAAAACAAAAATTTGTTCCTTGAAGAAATATTTTTTTTGCCCTCTTGAAATATGAATTATTTTAAAAACAGAATTTTCTATAAATCATAACCTGCCAGTATGCACGCTCAGGAATTTTACATGAGCACGCGCGCGTCGTATTTTTTACGACAGATGCTATTTTACCGTTTCTGGTACGGAAAACGACATAAATGTATTAATATTGATCATACCTTTGTTAAGAAATAAAACATTCACCTTATTTTTACAAAATACAAATGA
Source organism: Dolomedes plantarius (assembly GCA_907164885.2). Classification (NCBI taxonomy): domain Eukaryota; kingdom Metazoa; phylum Arthropoda; class Arachnida; order Araneae; family Dolomedidae; genus Dolomedes; species Dolomedes plantarius. Next base: position 91,189,102 of record OU015500.1, on the reverse strand, counting down.
TGTCAAATTGAAATGAAAGTAAATTATTTTTAATAATCATATTAGTCAGGCAGAAAGGCAATGATGTATTTCATTAGAGAAAATTTTAAATTTATTATTTCAGAACTATATTTTAAATCCAAAATAGTTTTAATATTCATTCTATTTCATCATCTATATCCTTGGCATAGTGTTATCGGCCAGGTACAGCTTTCACAATATTCATCTTTTTCGTCTTTGAGCAGTTTGCATACTTCTCTTTTCGCCAATTAGAAGATTTATTCTTACCAACATAGAACATGTCATTATCATTTCTTTCCTCTGAATCATTATTATCATCATCATCCGAAATGTATGAATATTGACTATAACTTTGTTAAGTATATACTTTGTTCCCATTCATTACTGATATTATTTATTTCTATATCTTCTTCACTCAAATCGCTATCGCTCTAAAATCCAAATGTTTCCTACCTTTCGTTTTCTTCATCAGATAATTCTTGAAGATTGCGGGAAAAATTAGCTGGTTGTATATATTTTCTTGCCATGAATACTGATATAAAAGTTACAGATTCGACTATACACAAATTAAAATAATACACGTAAATTATTAACACAGAATTACAAAACACTTGAGAAAAAAATATTTTCCAAATTTTCACCCACGACCACGCACGTGATGTAAATTTTACGAACAAGCTACCATGTAGCACAAAAGCCAAGTGAACAATAAAAATTGTCATGTGATTTCGCGTTGGCACATTCCACGATGTGGGTAAGACTTTAAAGGAGGAATTTTAATGACCTTCAGATGTCCCTGCAGCGATATGGGAAAAAAGGGCATTAAAAACTGAATTTGTCGCAAAATTTGCGCAGTTGCGCATGCTGGAAGGCTAAAGGAAAATTGTCATGAAACTGCTCCTATGTACAAAAGGAAAGACATAAATTCTGTGAATAGGTTTTTGGTTTTGACAGGTACATTATTCCGAATACATGCTCCAAATTTTGATTTATTAAAAATTTTCGAAACAAAATGAAAACTTTGCAAGTTTTTCTTACATGTAAATGTTTTTTTAGTTATAATACATTTGAGAGAATGAAATCTTAACAACATGTAAAACGGGAATAGACTCTGAGCCCTCCCCCCATTAACAAAGCTATGTTAAGGAAATAGCTTAACTTTGCAACCGTATGTTTTATACGAACACCACTTCTTCAAATTCCAAGCTCCCTTGTCCATAAGCTTAAAAAATTAATATCACAGAAGAACTATCCGATATTGATTGTAAGAGACTCTCAAATCTTGTAAGGGGATGAAAAAATAAGAAAACGAGAGTCCCATTGTCTGGTCCACCTGGACCAAATCCTCCATTGTTACTCTATGGTACTACATACAAGTAAAAACGGAAAATATAAGCTGAAACGGCGACACTTTCCTACTTACTGGCCTCATCGGCTTTACATTTTGTAGGTGTCCGATACCCCCCAACTTGCCTTTAAATTGTATTCGTAGGAACACTTTCTGATCGCTTGAGTATGAATTACTCCTTCTGGCTACCAAATGCCTTGATTTCAGAACGTCTAATAAATTATTTTTAAACAACATAAATGTTTTCAAAATACAAAATAGAAATGTGAACTCATTGCATTGATAAAAAAAAGCATTTGATATATACAGAGGTGTTTGAAAAGCATTTTCATGTAAGGTATAAAAGTTCTTGATCCACAGCGCAAGAATACGAAAAAAGTTATAGATTTTAGGGATGAAGGGGAAACGAAAAGCTACCTTAATCTGAAAACCGCTGGATTAATAACTTATGCATGTTCAAACCATGTCTTTCGTCAACATAGCAGGGCAAATTTTACATAATTTAGTTTTATGTTATTAATATATGTGTATTGCATTCTTTACAATAATTATTACTGTAAGATGTCCACACACCTACACATTCTAGGGATAAGTGTCCTGAGCGACATCGGGTGGTCAAAGCTAATTTCAAATAGAAATTAATTTGCAGTTTTTATCAATGTGTCCAACGAAGTGGTCAGTTACTTACTGGATTTTTTTCGTTGTTTTCTTTTCATGTAACTTTGTTTCTGTGCAATGTTTCAGCAAAACATTTAAGAACCCCGAATCGAAATGACGTTCGTGCCAAATTTATATTGTAGTAAAGTGTTTGGTAATTTGTGAATGTACCCACTAATCACCAAAGTCCTACGTACAGAAATGGATCAAAAATCATGTATCACCCTAATCAAGAAAAGAGATGCTTTAATTACTGACCATGACTGAATTAAAACTTTCAAAGACAAAAAATGTTTCAATTTTTATGCTTATATTGCTCTTAAAAACAGCTAAACAATTTTTGAAAACGCTATATTACACTCAAACTATGAGCTATATTTTCACTTTTTCCAGTGTGTGTACATGTAATTTATTTAATAAGCACTAACAAAATGGACGCTTTATTTTTAAGAATACGTCACACCTTGCATAAGTAAAGACAGAAACAAAAAAAATCCATTGATATTGTGTAAAGAATACTGAGTTATAAGTATTTTCATAGATAGTATATTATGTGGATTTATCTGCTAGTATCCATCGCTCAGAAAATAGGTTACCTTATTTCAAATTTCTCGCAACATTTATTTCAGTTCTTTTAGGACTGTTAGGGTTATGAATAAACCCTCTAGTTTTATATAAATGACGATGATAGGGCAATTTCACAGTAAAATTTAAATATAAAATTAAAATTCAGTATTTAAAAAACAGGAAAATTAGTATTATAAAATGCAGTTCTTGGACAAATGGATAAAATTAGACATTCTTCTATAGTGATTGGTCTACAGGATAACTACAAAAACATGGGTTGCAAAATGTCACTAAAAATTCATTTTTTTTTTGCACTCCCACCTAGACTTTTTTCCAGATAACTTTATTTCTGTGAGTGAGGAACCGGGTGAACGTATTCACCAAGACATCCCTACTATGAAATATCGTTATCAAGGGCGCTGGGACCCTGCAATGATGGACGACTACTGTTGATTTCTGTTTAAGAAAATAATCAGACATCTTACAAAAGAAAAGCACTGTCATCAAGAAAGACATCATCCTATTTTGAAAAATAATTACAAGATAAAAATAACTTTTTATATACCATGTTTTTAAATTTTCTGTTGAATCATATAAACTTGGTAATTCTATGTATTAAAATATACTTTTTAAAATGTTTTTTGATGAATTATCCCATCAGCTTGAAAGAAAATGAAGTTAATTGGAAGTTAACTTGCGTTTAACTTTTCGTTCCCGTCCCGGTCGATAGATGGCTGCAACAGTCAACAAAACAAAATTAACTGAAAATGATTTCAAATCTGCTTAAAGATGGCTAAAAGTATTAAAAAAATGCATTGTCATCGTGTTCTGAGCTATTCCAAAAATCAATTACAAGATTTGTACCGGAGAAAGACACACAAACAAACAAGAAAGCGAGTTAATAACAACACGGTAATAACAATGGAATTATTAACTTTGCGGGTGCAACATTTTCAAGCTCGTATTAGTTCATAGGTTTTTGTTAAGGAATAAAGAAAACATTGTTACTAATGAATATTGTTTTTTGTTTACATTTCAAACGGTCAAATTTTGTCAAATGTTTCACTGTTGACTTTACATAACTTCTCTGGGTCAAATAAATGTGACATGATAGAGAGAATCTCATTATTCCATCGAATTCAGCACCCTAAATTTAGTTAAATTCACACATTTGCAAGCCAGACATAGAAAAAAAGTTAAAATTTGTTGAGTAATGTTATTGGAAACTGATTATGGGTAGTAAATTTTTTTAAAGATGCAGTGAATCATTTATAGAGATTTTAATACACTAATACAAACTTTAATTTTGCTACAAATATCAGACAGTAGGCGATTTTTTTACTTAACTTGATATTTTATGTTAACTTAATAAATATGGAGGACATAATTGATGAAGACTAGCCTGATCTCATCATAAAACTTATTGACTTTAATGCGACGTTGAAAGTTATTATTTGTTAAGTAAGTAGAAGAAAATAATTTGCTCACGGTATTTATAACTAATTACTCAAGAAAAAAATCAATTTAATTTGGCATTTGTGATTTATACTCTGTACTCAGTTAAGAGTATTAAATTCGTGTTGAAACTTACTGACTGACTGACAGACAGATAACGCACAGACCAAACCGATGAACCTAAAGGGTTGAAATTTTGATGGCGATTCTTTTTATAGTGTAGGGGTGCACTAAGAATGATTTTTGAAAAATTCTTCTTGGATTTTTTTAAAAATTAAATTTTTAAGCTGTTTTTGTAACATTCTTTACAGTTTGCATTTAAAATAATAATATGAGGGTTATAAAATTTATATCACGAGAAAATCCTAAAAATTTCTTTAAAATGAAATCTTTTTCGAACCTTTGACTCCATTTTCTAATTTTTGGTGAATTTTTAAAGATTAATTTTAAGAATTTAATTTAATAAATTATGATTAAGTGGTTTCTTTTCTTTTTGTGGTACTTTAAATGAATTTTGCGTCACGTGCATAATAACGAAATAGTCAATTTTTTTTCTAATTCGGCAGATGATTGGACATGATCCAAAAAAATATTAAAATACAGTAAAATAAATGTTCCTCAAACCATATTATATTAACTGTACTATATTCTTAAGTGTGTTTTGTTAGATTTAATTTCAATATTTTCTTCTACATTATTTTGTCTATAAAAATACCCCTTACGATTTTTATAATTTTTATTTGCATTAAATGCATACATTGGCCGTTGTATTATATATATATATATATATATATATATATATATATATATATATATATTCTATATATACACAGCTCAAAAAAATTAGGGGAGTGTACCGTGATTGTTTAAATTATTTTAACTGATTGGGAAGGAGAGTTTATTTTATTATTCTTATATTAATTATATTTATTAATTATGATTTTGTTTTAGTAATTTATTGGTTCATGATTGTGGCTAGTACATTGATGTGCTTCCCAAATAATGAAAATAACTCTGGTTATATTGACAAATCAATTTATTGAATATTAACACACATAAATAATACACTCCAAAATTACTCAATATTTCCTCCGGCATTTACACATTATTCATAACTTCATTCCTACTAAATTAATTCTTTACGACACCTATGTTTGATTCATTCACTTATTATAACAATATTTCATACTGCCTCTATACATATTATTTTCAATTTTACTCCTACTAAATTAATTCATATATATATGCAAAACATTATATTAAATTGTTGGTACGAATTATCGGTCTATTACTCAACATCTTATATTCAAAAACTATATTCATCGCGCTCTATCTTAATCATTATGGCTACACACTGAGAAGCAATGATACAATATAAAAGGGAAACGCAAAGTCGGTACCTCAGCAGATGACAGTTGAATCCCTCTGGGCAGCTGGCACTCGTAATGATGAATTCGTCGTCTTTATCATCAAACGGAATTCGGGCATCTTCTTATCTGGAATACGGCTCCGTCGTCCATTGCAGACACTTGGCATGGGACACTGGGCGCTCGACAACTTCTGACTGACTATCACTTCTCAGGTTATCTCTCTGCCTTCACACTATTTTTTATTTCATATATTTTCTTACTAATGTCTCCGCCTCTTATAATTTCCATTGGTTATCTGGAAATTATCATGCCATCGCCATTCGTCCGTGCAGCCTCTCCTCAATCCCCTTTTACCAATGCGCGTCAAGGGCGGGATTTATACATTCTCCCTCAATTTTAACTTTTTCCCATGCTTTGGCTTCAAGTAGGGTGGGCTGTTTTATATCCATCATAAATTTTCTTTTATTCTCTTCTTGCAACTCACTCTCTTCAACTTTTATCTTCTGTTTATTGCTACAAACACTATTTCTAAATTTCGTTCCGGTCTATGTCTTTCTTCCCTTCTCTTTTATTGCCCTGTTTCTTTATTGCATTTAACAATTATTTTATTTTATTTTGTACTTTTCCATGCTCCTGTCTCTGGCAGTAACACTACTGTCATGTCCCTATGACAGGGAGCAAGCAAAGAAGTTAAGAAAACCGTGGGAGACAGCCACGTATTGGCATAAAATGGATAGTACAAGCGTATCAATGCGCAATACATGTAAACGGTTACATGTAAACGATTGCATGTAAAAGTATTGTTTAGAAATTATGCAAGATTTTTAATATGGCGTGTGGTCTCCTCGAACAGCTAAGACTGTTGCACATCTGTTTTATATGGATGCGATGATGTTATCGGTAAGACTTTGGGGAATACTGTTCAACTCCTCAAGAAGTGCAATCTCCAAGACTCGGAGAGTAAAAGGAGGCCTTGGTCTCGCAGCAATACGTCGTATGAGCATGTCCCAAACATGCTCGATTGGATTCAGGTCAGGAGAGCACGCTGGCCATTCCATACGCTGTATTGTTTCAGCTTCAAGCATTTTCTCCACAAGACGAGTTGTATGTGGTCTGGCATTATCAAGCTGGAAAACAAAGGAATCCCCAATGGCTGCAGCGTAAGGTATGACATGAGGTCTCAGTATCTCGTCTGCATATCTTCGGGCCGTCAAAGTACCATTCCGAATGATATGCAGGTCCGTACGTCCACCTATGCTGATTCCACCCCATACCATAAAACCAGCTGGTCTGTATTGTCACCTTTCACGAACGAATGTGGGGTTATTT